>SOPF01026731.1:0-68492 GCA_012979155.1 Hypericum perforatum | reverse complement strand
CCAGCTTCCTTCCAAAATCTCTTCCTTTCTTTTATGAAAATCAACATAAACTTACCACCAATTTTTGATTCATAACATCATAATATTCTTCCAAATCCGAAATAGATCTCCTTTTTTTTGGCAACTGCAGGCGGTCGCCAGTTAGATATAGACCTTAACAATTGTCCTCGAATTGATGGTTCACATATTTTCTTACGGAATTAGTTATAAATAACATAAAGAAAACCAGGTGCTCTCAAACATGAAACGGAAACTAACATTAAAATTGATACATTAGGAAGGTTCTTACAGGAACTCAGAATTTAAGTGCTTCGTCCCTGTCAAAGATCTCAAAGCACTTACCAGAGCAGCGTACCTATAACCGTTTCCGGATGTTCATACTTGAGAGAATCAAAACTTCGAATCTTAAAACTTGACATGATAGATTCGCAAATATTGCAACACCTAATAGCATCCTGCGGGTGCCTTTGGTGGTATGACCAGCCTAAACGCATTTTGGAAAGAACAGAAGATTATGGTAAGAGAGAGCTCAGGGCTCAGGTGATCGAACGAGGAGCTCCGAGATAAAGACTCTGGGAAGAGGCCCACGGACACAACCTCCGTCATCCCCATTCATCAGGAAGCTCGTAGTCCGGACGCGAAAACCACAAGGCTTTCAACTTCTTGGCAAGAAATTATTTCAACTCATCTTGCTGCTTGCACCCCTAGTCCAAGAACAACCTCGCTATGGCATCGATCCTGAGTCCACTCACCTTCACCACACAAACAAGACCACACTCATAAATAAGCACATGAAATAACAAATAGTCACTAGACTCTGTTTGTTTGGCCTTGAAAAAAACCGCCGAAGGATTATTTCTTGCATGTTTAATCCGGAAATGTTTTCCGGCAAAACAAACGAAGCCTAGTAGTTCATCAAGTATAATTTTTTTTCTTTCTAGAAAGTAAAAAAACAAAAAAAAAAGGAAATTTAAAAAAGGCGGGGATTACTATTTCCAGAACGGACCGGGCGGTCAGGTTCCGGTCCAGGCTAACCGCCTTAATTCCCCCCATCACCTTCCTCAAGAACGGCTCGCTTCTTCTTCCTCCTCGTTCCTAAAAAGGAAACCAAAAAGTTAAAAGAAATTTCCGGAAAAGGCAAGTTTAATCGTATGGTGAGTTGGTGCGGTTATATACCAACGGCTGGCCGGGGTCGGGGGATGATCCATTCCCGGAAGCAGAAACGGAGAGACAACGGCCGATCGGGCGGAAGTGAAAAGCTGGTGGAAGAGGAGGAGAAACGTGTCGAGAATCGGATTGGGTTCTGAATGGGTATTTTGGTACTAGACGAGCCTATAGCCCTTTTGGCTCGTATGATCCCAAAACTTCTGATAGCCATTATAACATGTGGTTATTTAATCTTGTAAGTGGAACTTGAAATCCACGTTCAACATTTCCCATCTTCTCTCTCTCCCCCATCTCTTTCTTTTTCTTTATTGTCGATGCCGATGTCGAGGTCGCTCCTACTTCATCTCCTACCGCTTCCACTTTCTCATTCTGCACAACGTTGATTGTGTCATCTCCAATGATGACTCCGACATCGGACTTATGTCCACATATGTTATATCGAGTGCTCCAGACCTCGTGTTATTTCCAACTTGAATAAAACATTCATGACATCAATACGAACTATTTAAGTATAATATGAAAGCACAAACCATTCGACATAACATACCAAACCATGTCCCAAAAACTCTAATCATTTAAGTATGATTTGTGAAATTATTCTAATATATCAAGACAAAGTATTTCAACGTAATAGACCAAACTATTTGAACACAAATAATCAAACCATGTGAGCAACAAACATTCTCATTAATCAAGTACATATGCAATGATGCAAATCAAATGTATTTGAGTAATGTTATTGATTTCTAGATGCTAAATCACTTGTTTAAGGTTCTAGATTTGCAGATAATTAAGAATTCATGACGATGAACTTTATCTCTGAGATTGGGGAGTTAGGGTTCAGGAAATGGAATGAGGTTAGTTTTCTGTGATCAAAGCAATGATTTGAGCTCTTTATAACCGTCATCAATATGTTTCTATACTCGTCGGAGTTAAAATTACAATGATTTGCTCTACCATAATTGATTTGCTCTATTTTTCTTTAAATTTTGTAATTCTCCCGTAATTTACTCTATCTCTGTTGACTATTATACCCCTGACTATACGAGATACATGACCAACATGTAGTGGGAACTATGTGAGTGACATGTAGTGGGAACTATATGATCGAATCTGATTCTAATACCTTTGTTGTAATTTTTCTTTATAATGCTAGTAGAAAACAAAAATTTAAGCTAATTGAGCAAAAAGGTATATAAAAATTCATTACGTAATAGATAAATAAATAAATAAACACATCTTAACATTTGATTCTGGAAAATTCCTCCCCTAACAATAAGATAATTGCATAGTTAGCGATTTAGATGGACCACCAAATCAGTATAGGTGAGCTAGTATTCCGTGATGGTAGACATTTAGTTTAATAAATCTGTTTTTTGAAGAATGCAATTTTTTTTAGTAGAATTAGATTAAATGCAAATAGAAATTATTTCAAATCGTACGAAAAGATCGCAGTGACTCGATATATTTATTTACTTGGCATTTTTATTCAACTTTTTCTTGAAAAAAGGGAGAGCATAGAGATAGATGAGAGATAGAAAATGAGATGAATAAAAAGTTGTTATTATTATTTCAAAATACCTAATTTATCGTTGAAATTCTGATTATTATGGAATTATGCCAAAATGATATCAAAGATCGCACCGAAATCTGAGGATAACTAAGTACGGCCACCACGACCAAATATCCAGATCTACCCATGTCTTGTCCTCATTCCCAAGTCCAAACTGTCCGATGCCAAAAAGCTTCTGGAAACTTAACAAAATGGAACGAGGGAGAGAAAAAAGTACATTCTATTTTATGTCATTTTAATAGCATTGTCTTTATATCCATAAAACTAGAACACTTCGAATGACAATTTTTTTCCTTCCCATCTATATTAACCATGCTGCATCCTAAATTGCGCCAATTAATAAAATATACTAAATTACAAAATATTTGAACTAAAGTTGCATAGCCGAAAAAAGAGCAGTCCCCTGCCCGCTATGGCACATTTTACATTCTATAATAGTAAGTACCGCCCTAGAGTAGGACAGAGTCAAATCTACAAAATCCCAACAAAACGAAATTATTCAAAATTAATTACTGGAGAAACTATTCATAGTTATAAAAAGTATCAAATTATTTCATTTAGAAACAAAAAAATTAAATACTTGTGATATTATATATTTATCATCGTTAAAAAATTATACAACAGTCAAACCTGCAGTCGTAAACTAATCGATCAATATATGTACACACACGATTATCATCCTAGAAAACCGACTCTCACTATGCCCAACGCTTCCACAAACCTTAATATTTAATGCACTTCATAATATGTGACAATTATTTAAATGCAAGACACCACATTACAGGTCACAAGTTCCAACGAAACCGCCGGGTCATCCTATCCATGTCCAACTTCCAATCTTTCAATCTATCTAGGTAGAGCCCATTTGTAAAAAATCCGTAATTAAGACAGTTAACTTTTTTATTAGGTTGTTAAGACAATTATTACCTGTGTAGTTTTTAAATCAGTGGTCCGACCGGTCAGACCGCAAATCGCTCAATAATCCGGCCAGAAAAGGCTAATCAGTACGGTTACCTAACGAACCGGCAGTTTTCCGAGATTTTCCGATCTGACCGGGCAGTTCGACCAAAAAATCGGATGGTTCGACCAGAAAATAATGACTGAATTTTTTTTGTTTTAGATTCGAGATTAACCGTTCGTATAGATACTTTATTTGGTGTATTTTATAAAAAAATGGTATTATTATAAGGTATTATTAATTTATTACATAATTATTTATATAAATACCTATATATATTTAAAAAAATTACAAAAAATAGAATTTTTTTAAATATGAAATCCGGTCCGACCGGCCATCCGAGTAGTCCGACCAAAGATTGCCCAACAAACCAGGTCAATCTCCGAGTCGTTTTTCAAAACTATGCCTAAGACAATGTGTATATTTATCTATCTCTTGACCTAAAATGAGAAGACTAGGTATATTCTTTCAATTTTATCTTTGCCCAATTTTAATATAAGAAAGATTTAATGGTAATGTCCACTTACTTTTCTCTTGTAATTATGAATATTCTCATTATTAATTAATATTAATATAATAAATTAGTTCTTAGGAATAAAAACTCGAATTCTAGGCAATTTTAATATAAATTTCAGCGAATATTCATCAAGCATACTGTACATGAAATATATTGCTGCTTATAACTTAAGAATAACTTTACGTTTTTGTCTACTTACTTCCTAGAAATGGCAAGAAAATTGTACAAATATGATATTCTTTAAATTTGTTTAGGTCATTAAGACTCTCCAAGAAATTTAACAATTGGACTAATATTACCCGAGGCATAGCTCAATTAGTAAAAGATGTGATGAAAAATTATGATTAATTTTTTTGAGGAAAAATATTTTTATATATATAAAAAATTGACAAAGTAATATCCTAACAATAAATAATTCGATAGGTTCGTAATTAACTTTGGGATCATTGTAAATATAATTTTGTTCACTTCTTTACTTTTCTCTTTGTTGTCCTCTTTTTCTATTAAAGAAACTTATTTACCTACCAAAAAAATGTGAATAAAATCGTGGCATTGACCCCCTAATAAAAGACAAAAAATATGAACCCATTGACTAGGTGCTATGCCCAGTACATGGATCCCTATATTTTGCTGTAGGAAGTTGTATTCAACCTCGTTTAATCTACATGCATAAAACCCTAAAAGTTTACATGCGTTAAATTTAACTTAGTCAATTTATACAGAAAAAAGAAATTACTAACCATTGGCAGAAATTTGCATGCAGGAAATTAAATCGAGAAAAAGGTAAGAAAATAAAAAGAGAATAAAATGTAGAGTAAACAGAAGAAAACAGAATTAGAAAGAGAGAAAAAAAATCGAAAAGAAAATGGGAAGACGAGGAAAATAGAGGAACTAAAAAAGAAAAGACAAGACCAGTTAAACGGTGAGTGTGCTCAAGGGTCGTGCATGCATTTTGTCTCTCTCTCTCTCTCTCTCTCTCTCTCTCTCTCTCTCTCTCTGTCTGTGTGTGTTTCTTTCTCTCTCTAAAGTTAGAAGAAGCTTTAGCTATTACTTATGCGTTGCATGCATCCCCCAAACCCGAAACCCCCATCTCCTTCTTAGCTCTTTCTCTCTCTAAAATTCTCCCCATTTGCACCCACAGAGAAGAAAGACCCAAACTTTCTAGGGAGATAAGAGAGGACTACTTTGACTTGGAGCTTACTTAGTAGGGGGGAGCCAAGCTGGTTGCTTTTGGGGGCGGGAGAGATGGGGTCGGTGGTGGGCCCCGCTTAGGAGAGGCAACTGCGGCGGACATGGGTCCCGCCGGCGGCGGCGGAGGGAGAAAGGCCTGCGCTAACGCGTCGTGCGGGGCCACTACCACGCGCGAGTGGAAGAGAGGGTGGCCCCTTCGATCTGGTGATTTCGCTCTCCTCTGCTTCTCCTGCGGGTAATTAATTTCCCCTCTTGCTCTTCTTAGTAGGGCTTTTGGGGGAGCGGGGGGAAGATTGATTTTGGGGAAGTGGGTCGGTTTCATTTGCTTGATTTGGAGCCTAGATTTGTTTGGTGATTTGGGTTTTTTCTGTTGCTTAACAAAGTTGGGGTCTTTACTTTCTCGGTGGCTTGTGAATGGTAAAAATTTGGCATTTTTGCCCATAATGAGTGGCTCCCAAGAAGAATGAGCTGTTTGGTTGTTGTTTTAGTTGTGGAAGCACGTAGGATTGGTGCTTAGCTGAGTGCCAAAACCCGATTAGGGTCTTAAATGTTGTCGTCTAAGTCTGGGATAATGTATGATGACTCGGATGGATTGGTTATCTTCCGGTTATCGGTGGAGTACAGGCATGTTGTTGTAAAAAGTTCTTAATCTAGTTTTCGTGAAACACGATATGTGTCCTGGTGATAATTTCTTGCTCATTATTGTTGAAGAAACACATTTGTTTCCAGTTATCTGTTGTACTTGGTACAGAACAGTTGGGGCATTGTCTGTTAGATTACTTGTTTTATCGTGGTTATGGACCTATAGTGTCGGGCAGACTACTCACTCGCAGCTCTCCTATTTTGTTGACTTCTTATCTACATCATACTGTTTTAACTCTCATGGCTTGCTAATTTATTGAACATTTGCTGAACAACTCGTAAATTCCTTTACATTTTCCGACCAGCTTTTGAGATTATCGTGGGTTCCTAAGTGAATTTTCTACACTTTTTATTGTTTTTTTTTGCTATGGAATTTACTTACACCTGACCATAGCTAATTCTCATCTTGTTTGGCACTTATGTACTCCAGATCAGCGTATGAGAGTTCTGTTTATTGTGATACTTACCACTCAGAAGAATCTGGTTGGAGGGAATGCTATGTCTGCAACAAGGTAATCTTTTGATCTCTGAAAATTTATGTGGTATTAAGAACATCCAATCCGTTTATTGTCTGACTGGGAAACCATTTGCGTGCTAGCGCCTTCACTGTGGATGTATTGCGTCCGAGTATCTAATTCAGCTCTTGGACTATGGGGGAGTGGGGTGTTCCAGCTGTGTTAGGATTTCAAGATCTAATCTGGTACGATCGGTTGCTCCTGGATTTGCAGGTTTTGTGTTCTGTTTTGGGTAATTGCTTTACATGGTAAAATAGTTACTGAATGTAAGAACAAGCATTCCTACGGATTTTTTCTGGGAGAAATGACAAATTCATGAATAAAAGTTGAATACGATGTATGTAATAATACGCTTGAGCAATTTTGAAAATTTAGGTGGCTTTTTACCTGGTAAGCTTTGACTGTTACCTAATCTGCTTTCTTCAAATGATGGAGCTGGTGAATTGCCATGCCGAGAATGGCACGTTGTTTTATAGTTTTGTACAACTATATTGGTAATATTCCAAAACCAGCAACTATTAATTGTGGACCAAAACAATAATTAACTTGCCAATATATAGTAGAATGCCAAAGAATAGAAAAGGCTGACTAAACTTCAGACCTTATAAGGGAGTGCTGATTTCTTCTCTTTTGCAATAATCACTTAAGCAAATCTGGGAGTTTGACGTGTCATGATGCTCTGACTTCGAGACCAACTGTAATAACGTGATACTAAACTGTTTCTCTTCTCGATTGTTTCCTTTGTTTGCAATCTCTGAGCATTTTTTCGATTCACTTCTCCTCTTTCTCCACTTTGTTGTCAACAGATCCAGAGTCACGAGATTCCTGATGGTTTTGGATCATTACAAACTAATAATATGGGCAATTTGGAATCTGTAGCGGCAGAAACCAGAGTAACTGGAAATGGCGCCAATGATGGGAAGTTGGCACAGTTGTGCCTACTCATGGAGGCCAGCGAAAACAATATATTCCCTCAGGCTAAGGTCGGTGAAAATAGTGCAGATCCTGGGAAAATTAGAAACGATGGTCAACCATCTGCTGGATCATATAAGTTTCTGTGAAAATAGATATGAGTGATAGATGTAGGTGTAATCTGCTGCACTATTTATTCATCTCATTTAAGAGGTATTTATAGGCTTAGCTTACAAGAGAAGTGAGGAGGAAGAAGGTAGCCGTTACAAGACAAGCAACGGTTACTTACACCTAAGGGACAAACTAGGGAACCTAACTATTCTACTTTAATCATAAGCATGGGTTCTAATATAAATAAACTAGGTAAAGCCTAAAGCACTAGCTAGGATAAAACAACAAGTAGCACACTAACTAATAAACTAACTAAGCAAGTCATAATTAATTCCAACAGTTTCCCAGTCTAGAAAAGCGAAAAACAATTCTAGACATGGGGGAGATATGTGGATCACTTTCTCAGCCATCTCTGAGCATGGCTCTGGGAGCACCTTCCTTTACTAAGAACTTTGTGCCTTTCGCATCTGTGACTCTGAAGGACAAGGAACTCGGTAGTCCGTCCTCCTCCTTTCAGCAGGCGCCCAAGTCCCGCTCGGCACCACCCAAACCGTCAAAATCTGGCACTTCTGCTAGTTCGGATAGCAATAAAGTTTCTCCTCCTGAACCACGAATAGCAAGGCCACCTGCTGAAGGGAAGGGGAGAAGTCAGTTACTTCCTCGATACTGGCCAAGGATCACCGACCAAGAGCTGCAACAGTTATCTGGAGAGTATCCTTTGCTTTTGTTGTTATATTCTTTTCTCGATATGTGTATTTCTGTTGTGGTAAGGGATTCACCTTAACCACTAAAATTGTAGCTTAAATTCCAAGATCGTTCCATTGTTTGAGAAGGTTTTAAGTGCCAGTGATGCTGGTCGAATTGGTCGATTGGTCCTACCAAAAGCGTGCGCCGAAGTATGTGTGAAGTGCTTGACATGTGCTATCTGTTCTTTACCTTTTTCCATCTGGTTCTTTGTCCTTTCGGTTTCTTTATTGTACTTATTTGAACTGTATACTACCGCAGGCATACTTCCCTACCATTTCCCAATCCGAAGGCCTTCCAATAAGGGTTCAAGATATAAAGGGAAGAGAATGGACATTCCAATTCAGATTTTGGCCTAATAACAACAGTAGGATGTATGTGTTGGAGGGTGTAACCCCTTGCATACAGTCAATGCAGTTACAAGCTGGCGACACAAGTATACCTTTCTTTTCTTTTTCCAGCACCTGCATCTTAGATCGAGATCTCTCTTTATGGAAGAAAGTTCCATTTCATAGTTTTATGCATGTGTCCTTTGGTTGTGGTCTTGTTTCTGTTATGGCTTTGGAAGTATATAACTACCGTTTAATTCACAACTATATTCCTTTCACAGTTACTTTCAGCAAGATAGATCCCGGGGGACGACTTGTTTTAGGATATAGGAAAGCAACAAACAATGCAGCTGATACTCAGGTCACCTGTCGTATTCCAGTTGCGACCCGTTCCCTCTCCCGGGTTTGTTTGACTAAGCTATTAACCATTCACCTCTTGCTGCTTTTCCAGGAAGACCAAGCATCCATTATTCTGAACGGTGCTCCTTGTGGTGAAACCTTTCTACCTGGTAATCTCATAATCTTATCAGAAACCGACTATTAAATATTACCTTCTCCAGTTGCAGTACACAATGTAGAATTGGGACAATTTCTTGCATTAGAAATAAAAAGTAATATTATTTGTACACAACTTGTTTTGTACAGCTGACATTGATGTTGGATGGAACCAAACTGAGAATCAAGGAGTTGGCACAAATGCAAACTCCTTGCACCAGGCACAGCAACTAGCCGCCACTGCCGAGAAAAAGAAGGCTCGGAACATTGGACCTAAGAATAAAAGACTCTTAATGAATGGTGAAGATGCTATGGAGCTTAGACTAACGTGGGAGGAAGCTCAGGACTTGCTTCGTCCGCCTCCGAATGTCAAGCCAACTGTCATTGCCATTGATGACTACGAGTTTGAAGAGTATGATGTAAGATTAGTCGTGCTTGACCTTTTTTTGTTTTCTTTATGCGATCTGTTCGTTCATCTATGCTTCATGACACTAAACCGATTATTTGGTAATTTTGTCCGATTTTAGGAGCCTCCAGTCTTTGGAAAGAGGACTATATTCACTACTCGACCTTCTGGGTAAGTAATTAGGTTCTTTCTCTCCTGTTTTTGGTTGGCTATTTATGAAGGACTGTCTTCCTTGTTCTTTCTCTTTCCATTTGTTTTGGTTCTTTATTCTTCTGTTCGTATGTATTTCATAAATTTCGGAAACTTCTATTTCACGACTGAGTTGTTAACCTCGCGGTCAGACGAGAAGATCAATGGGCGCAGTGTGATGACTGCTATAAATGGAGAAAATTGCCGGTGGATGCGCTTCTTCCTCCAAAGTGGTTGTGCTCAGAGAATATCTGGGATTCGATCAGGTTCTGGCATGGCCTTGTTGTTTCTAATGTTTCTAATAATACTTCTTCTCTTGGAGATTGTCCGTACAGTCCTTGATTTTTAAAATGTCTTAGGTGCTCGTGTTCTGCGGCGGAAGAAATGAATCCGAAGGATATGGATAATCTTCTCCGGTTGAGCAGAGGTAGAACTCTGTCATCGGGACTTTCAAAATTGAATGACTAGAGAATTTTTCCCGATTGTCAGTTATTAAACACTTTTTTTAATGGGGTAATATCCGATTCTGCAGATTTTAAGAAGCGAAGGACCATTGGAAGCCGTCTGAGGCCGTTCCATGATGCCGAGCCTTCAGGCTTGGATGCATTGGCAAGTGTAGCTGTTTTGGGGGAGAACATAGGTGGCTTAGGTGAACCATCGGTTGGAGCCACCACGAAGCATCCACGCCACCGCCCTGGTTGTTCTTGCATCGTTTGTATCCAGCCACCAAGTGGAAAGGGTAAGCACAAACCTACATGTACCTGTAATGTTTGCATGACGGTTAAGCGTCGATTCAAGACCCTCATGCTGCGCAAGAAGAAACGCCAATCCGAACGTGAAAGTGAAGTGTCTCGCAAGGAGAATTTGGAGGAGAAAGACAGACATGAAACCAACGGTATCTCGAGCAATGAAGTCGCGGACGCAAATAAGCGAGAGATTGATGGGAACCAAGCAAGGAAGCAGCCCGAGTCGACGGAAACCAGCTCTGGACAAATAGATCTTAACTATTTCCCGAATCGCGAGGAGACGCAGCCGGATGCGCAAGGACCGAGTGTCGTAATGCAACTCGAAAGCCTGTCGTTGGATAACGGTTCGGCGCCGGATGAACCTGGAAGCTCAAAGAGCAAGCGACAGGGCAGCATGAGCCCCTCTACACTTCCTCAAACTAATGGAGAAAGCCTGAGACAATTGTCTGACCATGAAGCCTTTCTTGCATCTATAGGCTGGGAACAACCAAATAAAGGTAATTGAGGGAAAACCATATACATCAATCAGTCTTGTTGGTTCTTAGACTATTAAAAAAGTTGTTTTTTTTTTTGTGGGAATCGGGATTTTGCCTTCATCTTGTATTAGATCGGATGTAATTTTTTCGTTGTTTTTTCCCTTTTAAGGGAAAATCGCCTATAGAAAAGAGGAGCATACATTTTGTCGTTGTGTATGTTTATTGTGTTATTTTTGTGGTCATATTACATTTTATCTCGTAGAGTTACATGCTGTATCTTTTTTTATCCTCGGATTATTCTTATTTATGATTTCCTAATTATTTGTTTAAAAATGTTAGTGCAACAACCAGTAACCATTTGAATTATTGAGAGCTCAGATCTCTACTTTGAGTAATTAGAGATTCAATATTGTCAAATACTTGTTAGCTTAAAAGAGTACGGAAATGCCATCTTCACCGTGTTGGAGCATCTCTTCTCATTTTGTATCTCGGATTACTTGTCGTTCTTGGCGGGGCTCGACTTGGATGGTCAGGAGAAAGATGGTCAAGGAAGCTAACAAAATCGTTAACAAGTACCACAATCCTGTAATTAAGGAGAGGGTTCATCAATGGAAAGACGGAGCCAAGAAGGAAGTGGAGGGCTTTTTTTTTTTTTTTTGTTATCACTTCCAAAGAAGTCAACGGTGGCAATTATCTCCACGAAGAGATCAAAGCTCAACATAAAGTACGTCCAACTCTTCTCTCTGTAATATTTATTCATGTCTCATTTCATTTGACGGAAAATGTTTTCACACTTTTCCAGTTATGATATCTAATTTTACACACTTTTCTGTTAACCATTATGGATGTTGTTTAGTTTTGTTAATTGTGGTAGTTAATTGTTATTAGATGCACTCAACATTTTTTATGTTATTAAATAATTCTAAGTTGCAATTGAAAACAATTATAGTGTCATTTTATTTTGACATTGTAATCAAAATAATTTCAAGTATAGCTTGTAATTAATTTAACACTTACACTAACAATGGGAACATGCTACTTTACTAAATACAAAGTTTTGTTAATAATCAAGTATCAACTAGCCACTAACACTTACACCACCTATTAGTCTTTTTTGGGTTGACATAACCTATTAGCTTAATTCCAAAAATCTATGAAATGTACATCGTACAAGAATTCGGATAGCTATCCGCCTTGACTGGAACCAGATCTCGTCATTGAAATTAACATATGAATCATGTGGGATAAAGACAACCGATAATATTGTTAAATAGACCTCAAATAAAAAAGATTGAAGCACCACCGTCCATTGAAATTTTATTTATAAGGATTGCCGATGTCGTCAATGAACAATTCCAAGTTAATTGGTCGGTTGCTTGGGCTTCCTCGTCACCTTCGTCTGTGACGTATGCATAAAAGATGGTGCATGCCGTAGCGATCATTATTATCTAGGACTGTAAAGTGGTTGTTGATTTTATCAATGGTATATCTAGGTCTATTGATCCGTGGATAGAGAATCTAGCTATTTTGGTTATTAGGGATATTAGAGATGCCCTGTTATTTACTCTCGGCTATACTCAATGGAGGGCGAATAAGATGAATAATTGAATTACGACTTGGTTTAGGGAGAGACTTGGATATAACGTAGGCCAGCGGAGTTACGAGATTTATTGTGTAATGATTTCCGGTCTAGGGTTGATTTATTGTGTAATAGATTTATTGTGCAAAGTGTCACGTTATTCCTTTCTCGGAAGCCCGAAAATCTTCGGAAGATCAAGAGTACAATAAAGTGATCATATTTTAACACACCAACACTAACAAGTTTTCAATTTTGGTTTGATTATATAGTTTCTTTTAAATTTAACGAAACATTATATATTTTTTTTATCTAAATAGTGTTAAGTCGATTTGAAGCGTCCAAGGTCTGTTTATAACTAAACGGTGGTTCTGTATATAAATAAAAGTTTAAAATACTTTCACTACAAACGTTTATGCGTAATGCTAAAAATACATTCAATACATTTTTTTTGAGGAATACATTCAATACATTTTGGCTTGAGACAAGTTTGACAACTGCTGCGGGATTGTTTCGATGTTTTTTCTGGGATATTGAGTTATGATACATCTCATGTCAAGATAATTATTTCTGAAAGTAACAGTTATATTCTTTGAACTCCGAAATTTTATTTAACAAACATATTTTAAAACGTGACAGAAGAATTGATGGTAGCAGGGGTAGATAATCTGTCAAATTGACTAGAGTGGGCACTTGCAAATATGATAAACGAGCCACGTTTTACCTTGAAGGGACATGGCCTATGGCCTCTACAGAAGAGGAATATACATTTTGTTCGTGTGTATGTTTAGTGTGTTAATTTGTGGCCATTGTACATTTTTCTCGGGGAGTTACAAGTTTCATCAGTTTTACACTCGAATTATTCTTATTTATTTTTAATTATTTGTGTATAAATATAAGTGCAATAATCAATAACCATATAGTTTAATGAGAGTTTTTTATAACTAAATTATTGTATTTATCAAATTAGTCTATCAAATATATCTACGACACTAGATAAAGTCTACCAAACAAGTTTCACAATATGAACACCAAAATGACACCAACGTAAACAAGCCAAAGAATCTTATAATCAACAAAAGAGACCTGAATTCCCCGCCAAATCCAAATTTATGGACGCCAATGGCTGCTCCCAGTCCATCGGTCCTCTCCATCGGGTCGGCCGTTCGAGGCCGCACCCGCCGATACCAATCGCGGCCGTCAGTTCGCCGCCAGCTGCCGAAGCTCTCCGTCAGCCGTTTTTCAGATCCCAGTCATCTCGGGCCTCACTGGATCGATCCGAGGACAGATCTGTACTCCTCCAGTCGAGGCACTCCGGCCGGTCTTACCCCCGTCGCCGGCGCCTCCCAGAATCGTCGGATCAGCCACTTGGCCGCCGGCCGTTCAAAGCCAGATCCCGGTCGGAGCTTTGCTCTCCGGCCGGATCCGAGCACATCACGGGAATGGGCTCGACGTGGCGCATCTTTAGATATGCTCGTCGGCCATTTTTCGCGTGTCGGACCACCACCGGCCTCCGCGCCGGGCCACCTCCGGCCACCAACGGCCTCCGTGCCGGGCCACCTCCGGCCACCTCCGGCCACCACCGGCCTCCGTGCCGGGCCACTACTGGCCACAATGCCGGGCCACCACCGGCCATCGCGCTGGGCTACCTCCGGCCATCACCAGTCACCGCGCCGGGCCACCTCCGGCCACCACCGGCCTCCACGCCGGGCTACCTCCGACCACCACCGGGCCACCTTCGTTGGTGTAGGCTTTTTATCGTTGCCCCTCCTGACTGCCAAGACTGTTGGCTAGCGGGATTTTATGGGCTCGTGAACTTTCCTTTGTAACTTTTTCTTTTTCTTTAATAAAATGGTAATTAAGTAAAAAAACAAAAGAGACCTGAATATATACCTAAGAGAAGTCAAACCGAAACAAGCA
This sequence comes from Hypericum perforatum, assembly GCA_012979155.1. NCBI lineage: Eukaryota > Viridiplantae > Streptophyta > Magnoliopsida > Malpighiales > Hypericaceae > Hypericum > Hypericum perforatum. The sequence goes on along the minus strand of SOPF01026731.1, from coordinate 54,025 downwards.
TCAACAGGAAATCGATTAAGGAGGATCATAAGACGACAAATTCCCAGCCACATGCAACATTTTTGGGTTATTGGGAGCTTAGATCTCAAGTTCAGACTATCACAAACACATTATTATCAAGCCTAAATTAGTTGACTTGAATCTTTGAATAACAAATCAAAATATGTAAGAGCTACAATGAAAACAAAAAGAAAATTTTGTTTATTTTGTAGTCGCTAAGTGATTGAACAATGCAAGAAACGTGGCCACTATAACAGAAAAGCTCGGCCACAAGTTTCCGCGGATGAATCGAAAAAAATCGTAGGATCTTAAATTCATGAACATGTACAATGCATTTAGAAACTTCAGTGACATGTTTATTTTGACCTTCCGACAAAGGTTGGAGCATTTGGCACATGGCATAATCAGAAAAGCCAAGACAAAATTGTACTGGACATTAATCAATTCTAGGAAAGAATACAAGATGTATATAATAGAATAGAAAGAGAATAAATACCATGAAAAATAAAAGAGAATAATTAATTAAGTAAGGTCAACAAGATAATAAAATATGACTATAAATGCGTCACAAGGCAAAAAAATTTGACCTATTTTTATTGTTGTGACAAGATTTGAGGATGATGCGAACAAATTTTCATTTCGTGCGAGCCATTTTTGCACGATGTTGTTAATTTTCCTCCGAGAATCTCTTCATTTTCGATTGTTACATCTCTTAGGGCCCGACGAAACAAGAGTTGTTGTTTACTACGCCTCGCTTGTTTTTCTCCCCACGGACAAGTTAAATAAGTGGCATGGTCCCTGGAGGAGAAAATGGCGTTTCCTAGTTTTTGCAACACCGACGTTGTATCGCGACTTGCGTCAATTACCAGTTTTTCCACATTGCAAGACAAGGACGAAAGTAGAAATAACACTATAAATATTTTTTATAATAAATAAAAATTTAAATTTGCATAAATTTGAATTCTGAATTTTCATCAATTCGTCTATCCCTTGTGTTATTCTGTCAATTATCCTTCCAACATGAACAAGGTATTTAATATTTTAAAAAACTACTTAAAATAATTTTAGATTAATGTATTATGCCATTATATTTTGTTATGATTTTGAAAAATCTCTTGTAAATTTAACACTTTAAATAACAATTAGCACATGCTACTTTAATAAAATACTAAACATTTTATCGTCAACCACTAACTAGCCATTAACACTAACACCATCTTTTAGCTGGGGTTGACATCACCGATTAGCTCAATTCCAAAAGGTTATAAACTTTATATCGTACAAGAATTCGGATAGTTATCCGCCTTGAACTAAACCATATCATGTAATTTAAATTAACATATGAATCATGTGGGAGAAATACAAGAGATAATGGTCCGACGGATTAATAGTAACATTAAGCTTGAAAAGCCAAATCTAATCTCATTCGTCATCAAAATGAGAGAAGTGGCCAAATCCTTTGTGGGCCGAAGACAAAAAAAAATGTTTCGCTTCACGGCTCCATAAGCCAATCCTTTGCTCATCGAACAAGCCCCCACTTTTTATCCTCTCTTACTATGGTTTGCCTAATTTCTTATCGACCAACTAGAAGAGAGAAACAGTTGTATTATAATTATTTCGTATTGTAACCGCTGGCTAAGATTATCACTTGTCAGGTCGATGGGATATATTAATTGCAAATTTTGCATTAAAACTCCGTTGCCTAGTGGCTCCAAGCCTCCCATTTTTTCTTTTAATACGTTCCCTCCTTTATTACGTTTCGGGAAGAAACTAAAACTAGAATATTGGGAATTTTTTTTCTCGTTTAGTGCTACTATTCACAAAAAATATTCAAAATAATACCCAGAAAAAATTATGAAAATAGTGTCCAAGATAGCATTTCGGGTAAAAAACTCTTAATCCGGTCCGAATTATAGATTTTTACTCCGGCAAACCAGATTACTAGTTTTTCACCCATTTTCTGGTAACAGGTTAAAAACTCTTAACTTGGTTCGCCGGATTAAAAATTCGTAATCTGGACCGGGTTACAAATGTTTAATCTGGGTGTTAATCGGATTACGAGTTTTTAAACCGTAATTCGGTTATCCGGTGATCGGCCCAAAAAATCCAATTTTAATGGTGTCCATTGAAAGTTAAGATTTTTTATCCACCAAATTATAGGTTTTTAACCTGTTTTTTGGTCAAAAATTTTCTTAAAATGAGATTTGCGATTCTCATTCGACAGAAACAAAAAATGTGCCAATTTTTTTTGATCGTTGTTTGAAGAGCGTTTTAGCGAGCGACAGTATCAAACAGGTAAGTTATTCTTAATTATGTTGTGTTACACTTCAGTAAGCAAGTATTTATGAATTTTATATAACCGTTAATTTTATAGATTATGATTTGCATGCTAGTTATAACCGATGATGTTGTTGATTAGGAATTGTATAATTATTGATTTTGTGGATTAGGATTTGCATGCTAGTTACAACCGATGATGTTGTTAATTAGGAATTGTATAATTGTTGATTTTATGAATTATGATTTATATGCTAGTAGTAATTATAAACATTGAATTTGTGGATTACGTTTTGTATGCGTGGAATATTGTTATTAGTGATAATTATGAGATTTTATTATCGGAGTGGTTGATCCGATGCTTGAACTAAGTTAAAATTTAATTTGACCACTATTTTTTTAATTTTATGATGTAGATCTATATAAGAATGTCTCGGAGAACTGTACGAATCATAGTGAAATACGATAGAGTAATTAAGAAAAATAGGCTAACCAGTTTTGAGTATGAAGGAGAATGTGAAGTAAGATTGAGTAAGTATTTTTTATCTTGTAAGCCAGATTATGGAATTTTATTTGGTAAACTGGAATATTAATTAAAGATCCGTAATCCGGTTCGTTTTTAACTGGTAAACAGGTTTACCAATTAAAAATCTGTAATTCGGATCACGAAAAAAATATAACCTGGTTAAAACTTGATAAAATCTCGTAACCTGGTTTGCCCGGATAAGTAACCCGTAATCTGGTTCGGTCGTTCCAACCTGGACACCATTTTGGGGGGTTTTTGATATTTGGGTACCATTTTAGTAATTTGTGATAAACAATAACACAAAAAAAAAATCCAATATTAGTGCACATCTTTGAATGTTTGACGCAGCCGATGCACATGTTCCTTATTATTTTTTAGAACAAATTACTTCCAAATCTCTATCTTTAAATTATCATTTTGTCCCTTCTATTTAAAAAAAAATTATTCTCTTCCTTTGCTTAAATGTCATTCTCAGGTATCTTGTACCGGAATCGATTTTTTTTTTCTTGCAAGAGGGATCCCAAATGACCAATATGCTCCTCAGTTAAAATAAAATACCAAAATTGACTCTATACATCACATACCAGATCTTGACCTAGGCTGCCAGGTGCATCACGTGCATTAACATAATTAGAGAATTTAATTTATCCACTCTTAAATTTTGATATTATAATTTAAGTGAGAGGCATAAGAGTAATTTCAGGTCTCTTATTCTAATACCAAGAGATCTTAGAGTAACATTTAAGAAAATTAGGGAGACTTAAATTTTTTTTTAAAAAAAAAACAAAAATGTTGATTTAAGCAAAGAATAAGAACTTGAAAAAAATTTGCTCTATTTTTTTTATCTTGACACATTCCTCAGATATCCCAAATACATGCCGAATAGCAATAACAATGATAATACCAATTCTAACTTAAGATTGTGGGTAAAATTAATCTATTTGATTGTTGTTATCATAGAATACTTGGACGTAAGCATATACAATAGCACATAAGAAAAATAAGTGATAATATTAAAATAATAGTAGGATACATACAAAGATAGTTTGAAATATTGTCTTTTTTTTGGAGATCAACCTCCTCATTTTTCTTCATTTCTTGAGCAAACATAAAAAGTTGAAAAGAGCGCATGTCCATGCATGTTATAAATACATATCACCTAAGAAGACACATACTCATCAGATTGATCATTTACCATCTTTGCGAATATGATCAATGACATCATGCTCTCTCTACTATCTCTAGCTTGCTACATTAGACAAACAAACTTTATTACTCTTGAGCTTCTCTTCAACCGTTCGAGGCCCCTCATGCTTGTTTCCCTTGCACTAATTACCACCTTCTTAGTTTACATTACCAAGCGTCTCCACAACCGAGCCAGCAATGACAGGAAAAGGAACAAACTTGCACTCCCACCGGGTCCGAAACCATGGCCTTTCGTCGGATGTCTTCCTCAGATGCTGGCGAACAAGCCAGCTTATCAGTGGATACACAATGCCATGGAGGAGATGAAAACTGAAATAGCATGCTTCCGCCTTGGAAAGATTCATGTGATCCCTGTCACATGCCCTAAAATTGGTGTTGAGTTTTTAAAAAAACAAGATGCCATATTCTCTTCAAGGCCACTTACCTTTGCCTCTCAAGTATTAAGTGAGGGATACTTAACAACAATTCTTGTTCCGCCGGGCCCACAGTTGAAGAAGATGAAGAGATTCCTAGCCAAAGAAGTGCTCTGCCCTGGAAGGCATAGATGGCTTTATCAAAAGAGAAACGAAGAGGCTGATCACCTTGTGCATTATGTGTATAACCAGTGCAAGAACTCAGAGTCTGGCGGGTTGGTCAATGTGAGGGTCGCTGCTAGACATTATTGTGGAAATGTGATGAGGAAGATCGTATTCGGAAAGCGGTTTTTCGGGGTGGGAATGAAGGATGGCGGGCCTGGAATTGAAGAACAAGAGCATGTAGATGCTATTTTCACCATGTTGGAGCATCTCTTCTCGTTTTGTATCTCTGATTACTTGCCATTCTTGGCTGGGCATGACTTGGATGGTCAGGAGAAGATGATCAAGGAAGCTAACAAAACTGTAAACAAGTACCATGATCCTGTAATTAAGGAGAGGGTTCATCAATGGAGAGATGGAGCCAAGAAGGAACAGGAGGACTTGCTTGATGTCTTTATCACTTCTAAAGATGCCAATGGCGGAAATTTGCTTTACGAAGAGATCAAAGCTCAAATTAAAGTACATCCATTTCTTCTTTCTTTCTTTTTCTTTTTCTTCATCTTCCATTTTTTTTTGGGTAAAGGTATATATTATTCCATTAAACAAAATTTACATCTTAAGCATAGTTGCATTTGCACAGCATGCAACTTTACATCAACACTGCATTACAAGTCGTGTTTCATTTCATTTAATGGAAAATTTAAACACTTTTCTGTAAACCATTATGAATGTTGTTTGGTTTTGCTGATTGTTCGATTTTATAGCTAATTAGATGCAATCAATATTATTAGTGTCACGGATAATTTTAAATTGATCCAAATTTTTTTAACAGTTAAATTTGCATTAAGACAATACATTTATTATAATTTTTAAGCGTATCTTGAAATTTAACGCTGAAACTAATAATTTGCGCAACAACTTTATGATCTTATATCATCGACCAGCAACTAGCCACTCACACTAGCACTACCTATTAGCTCAATTCCAAAAAGCTATAACATTTATATCGTACAAGATTTCGGATAACTGTTTGCCTTGATTCATGTAGGATAAATACAAGAGATAATATTGTCAATAGCCCTCAAATAGAAAGATCGAAGGACCACTTGCTTTTGAAATTTTAATTTGAAGTAGTGCTGGTGTCGTCAATGAACAATCCCAAGTAAATTGGTTGGTTGTGATCATTAAGATTTTTTGGTGTCACGCTGGCAAGGCGAGGTGTCATGTTTTGCTTTCTCGGAAGTCCGAAATTTTAAAAAAGAACAAGATAGAACAAATGGATCATAATTTTACGTACCAATACTAAAGAGTTTTCACTTGACTATAGTTTCTTTTAATTTAGACGACTAACTGTTAAAAATATATATTATTTTATCGCAACATTGTCAGGTCCATTTGAATATCGATGGTTTGTTTGCAACTAAACGGTGGTCCCTGGATATTAATTGAAGTATTTATCCTACTCTTTTGAAACAAAATACAGGTTTTATTACTGATTAAAATACATTCAATATATTTAATTTTGAGACAAGTTTCGAATCACGAAAGATGTTTCCGTATGAAATAGTTATATTCTCGAAAATCGAATCGTTGTTTAACAATCATATTTTGAATCGTGATACAGGAGTTGATGTTAGCAGGAGTGGATAATCCATCAAATGCACTAGAGTGGGCACTCGCAGAGATGATAAACCAGCCGCATATACTTGAGAGAGCTACCCAAGAACTTGACAAAATAGTTGGAAAAGAAAGATTAGTCCAAGAATCAGACTTTCCCCAACTCAACTACATCAAGGCATGCGCTAAAGAAGCCTTTAGACTCCATCCGATTGCTCCGTTCAATGCCCCTCATGTTTCTATTGCCGATACAACGGTGTCAGGCTACTTCATACCCGAAGGTAGCCATGTCTTGCTCAGCAGAAAAGGCCTCGGCCGGAACACTAAAGTATGGGTTGATGAGCCGCTCATGTTCAAGCCGGAACGACACCTCACTCTGGATGAATCCCAAGTGGTTCTAACCGATAATGACCTCAATATGATATCATTTAGCACCGGACGACGCGGGTGCATGGGAGTTAACCTCGGGACGACGATGACGACCATGTTGTTCGCTAGGGTTCTCCAATGCTTTACTTGGAATGCACCACTAGGAGAGTCCTCCCAGGTAGACCTTTCTGAATCGGAACGTAGCTTGGCACTTGCAAAACCACTAGTTGCAATTGCCAAGCCGCGGTTACCTAAAAGTCTGTATGAGCTGTCACCAAGTGTGTAGGCAAATTCAATTCATAGTATCTATAGATTATCATAGAAGATGTTCAAGTATTAATCTTCAGATAGGAGACTGTTTTATTTATTTTCGGAGATATGTGCTTGTACGGTGTACCAAGTAACAGCTTTAATTATTTTCTCTTGTTTAGTTTTTTCTAATAAATAAAAACTTATCGCGTGCACAATAGGGACATAAGCAGAAATGGCACGATAAAAATCAACTGTTTAGAAGAGTGCAAGTACATGGATGTTACATATATTTTATATCTTTTTTATATAACACATATATGTTGGTGTCTTTTCATTTTGAAGAGATAGTAACCTCATGAAAAGGCACGATAGGCACGATGATACCTGTGCCTTGTTTCATTTGGTTTTTTTAAACAAAAGCTACATGTTACACTTGAATTGAAAAGACACAATTTGATAAACATTTTATAGGTGATCTTTGGATATTACCATTAGAATTTCTTCTTATTCATGACTTTTGAAAATTCATAAATAGGACTTGCTTCCTTCATTTGCATTTCATCCCAGCAACACTTGCATTCTCTCGCATTGTTGTCTTCTCTTTTCTTTCTTCTAGTCAAAGTTCATCTGAAAGTTCTATGTATATATGGGTTTGTCCAAAGTTTCGAGATTCGTAGCGCAACGATCTTGGAAATGCCCAACAATCGTTGTATCTTGGGGACGATTGTTATAGCACTTACATACTGAAATATACGGGACAATCTCATCTTATAGAGAAAGTGTCCAACACTTACCTCGACTTATAGAGAAAGTGTCCTAATTAATTACACCGAATCCTCCGACAATAATAATCGTAAGAAGAGATTTTGTGTATTTAAAAATGGCATCAAACTGCTCTCAACCAGAACCAGCGGTCATGGAAACTGTCCATGCTGGAAGGCCTGTTATTTTGGTTATCTTGATTATTAGGACTATTAGAGATGACCTGTTATTTACTCTCGGGGCTATACTACACAGAGGGCGAATAAGGTGACCCATTGAATTACTACTTGATTTTGGGAGAGGCTTGATTTTTCCAGTTGAGTATAACATCTGCCAGCGGAGTTATGAGATTTATTGTGTAATGATTTCCAGTCTGGGGTTGATAAATACATTTGCTGCGGTTCTTCTTAAAAAAAATAGTGATTATTATGATTATTTGGTGTCACGGTGGCAATGCAAAGTGTCACTTTTTTCCTTTCTCGGAAGCCCGAAAATCTTCGGAAGATCAAAGGTAGAATATTTTGATCATATTTTAACACACCAACACTAAAAAGTTTTCAATTTTGGTTTGATTATATAGTTTCTTTTAATTTCAACGAAACATTCTTAAAAATTATATTATTTTATCTAAATAGTGTTAAATCGATTTGAAACGTCGATGGTTTGTTTACAACGAAACGGTGGTCCCTTGATGTAAATAAAAGACTTTAAATGGCACTACATAAATTAATGGTCACAAACGTTTATGGTTAATGATAAAAATACATTCAATACATTTTGGTTGGCTTCAGACAAATTTGACGACAATTACGGGATTGTTTCGATGTTTCTTTTGTGATATTGAATTATGATACATCTCATGTCACGATAATTATTTTCGAAAGTAACAGTTATATTTTAACAAAGGTATTTTGAAACGTGACACAGGAATTGATAGTAGAGGGATAATGCATCAAATTCACTAGAGTGGGCACTTGCAGATATAATAAACCAGCCACATTTTACCTTGAGGGGGACATGGCCTATACAGAAGAGGAATATACATTATGTTTATTTAGTGTTTTAATTTTGTGGTTATCGTATATTTCTCCTCGGAGAGCTACAAGTTTCATCAATTTTATCATCGGATCATTCTTATTTTGATTCTTAATTATTTGTGTACAAATATAAGTGTAGCAACCAATAACCATATAGTTTAATGGGAGTTTTTTTTATAACCAAACTATTGTATTTACGAGATTAGTCCACCAAATTTATCTACGGTACTAAATAAAGTTTATCAAAGAAGTTTCTCATTACGAACGCTAAAGTGACACCAAAATAAACAAGGCAAAAAATCCTATAATCAACAAAAGAAATCCGAATATACACTTAAGAGAAGTCAAACCAAAACAAACATAAACACGAAATCGATTGAGGAGAATCGTAAAACCAAAACAATTCTCAACCGCATGCAAATTTTTTGGGTTATTGAGAACCTCGATCTCCAGTTCAGGTTATTAGAAACACATTATTACCAAATTTAAATCAGTTATCTCAGTGAATCTTAGAATAACAAATCAAAATATGTAAGGGTTACAATGAAAACAAAAGGAAAATTTTGTTTATTTTATAGCCGCTGATTGATTGAACAATGCATGTAACGTGGTCATTATAACGGAAAAGTTCGGCCACGACTTTCCGCGGATGAATAAAAAAAAGTCGTAGGATCTTAAATTCATGAACATGCACCATGCATTTATTAACTTCAGTGACATGTTTCCGACAAAGGTTGGAGCATTTGGTACATGGCATAATCAGAATAGCCAAGACAAAATTGTACTGGACATTCAGTACACAATTGGACTTTTCACTCTATTCTGGTTGGTCAATAAGAGAATAAAATATGACAATAAATGTGTCACAAGGTAAAATTTTTGACCAATTTAGCATTGTTAATTTTCCTCCGAGAATCTCTTCATTTTCGATTGTTACATCACTTTGGGCCCGACGAAACAAGAGTTGTTGTTAACTATGCCTTGCTTGTTTTTTCCCCAAGGACAAGTTAAATAAGTGGCATGGTCCGTGGAGGAGAAGTTGGCGTCTTAGTTTTTGCTACACCAACGTTTTCTCGAGTCGATTACCAGCTTTTCCACGTTGCAAGACAAGGACGAAAGTATAAATAACACTATAAACATTTTTTGTAATAAATACAATTTTAAATTTGCAGAAATTTGAATTCTATATTTTCATCCATTCGTCTATCTCTTGTGTTATTTGGTCAATTATCCTTCCAACTTGAACAAGGTATTTAATATTTTAAAAAACTACTGATAATAGTTTTAGCTTAATGTTATTATGCCGTTATATTTTTTTATTTTAAAAAATCTCTTGTAATTTAACACTTAAAATAACAATTAGCACATGCTACTTTAATAAAATTACCAAATATTTTATCGTCAACCACCAAATAGCCACTAACACTAACAACGTCTTTTTGTTTTTGGGCTGACATCACCGATTAGCTTAATTTCAAAAGGTTATTAATTTACATCGTACAAGAATTCGGATAACTATCCGGCTTGACCGAAGTCATATCACGTAATTTAAATTAACATATGAATCATGTGGGAGAAATACAAGAGATAATGGTCCGACGGATTAATAACAACATTAAGCTTGAAAAGCCAAATCTAATCTCATTCGTCATCAAAATGAGAGTAGTGGCCAAATCCTTTGTGGGCCGAAGATAACAAAAAAAAAGTTTCGCTTTACGGCTCCCTAAGCCCCAATCCTATGCTCATGAACGAGCCCCCGCCCTTCCCCTTTTTATCCTTTTCCCTACTAAGGTTCGCCTAATTTCTTATCGACCAACTAGAAGAGAGCAACGGTTGTATTATAATTATTTCAGATTGTAACCGCTGGCTAAGATTATCACTTATCAGGTCGACGGGCTAAATAATTGCAAAATTTTGCATTAAAACTCCGTTGCCTAGTGGCTCCAAGCCTCCCATTTTTTCTTTTAATACGTTTCCTCCTTTATTACATATCGGGAAGAAACTACATCTAGAATATTGGTGCACATCTTTGAATATTTGACGCAGCTGATACACATGTTCCTTATTTTTTTTAATCTTAACACACTCCTCAGATATCCCAAAATACATGCGCAATAGCAATAACAATGATAATACCGATTCAATCTTAAGATTGTGGTATCGAAGATGTGGACGACAGGGACGAGAAGATGACATCTTGTACTTGTAGGAATCTTACACCAATGCGGTGCCGCTGTTTTGCGTCGATTTCAAATAAAACCAACCTTCAAAATACTCATTTCCCAAGCAATTACCAGCTTTCTCACGTGCACGACAGGGACGTAAGCAGAAATAGCACGATAAAAATCAACAGTTTAGAAGAGTGCAAGTTCATGGATGTTACATCTAAATATATGGTATATTTGATATCTTTTGTATATAAAACACAGTATTCAATATTCCTCCCATTAAAAAAAAAACACATTATGCTCTCTCTACAATGACTGGCCTCTTACATTAGTCAAGCCAACTTTCTTAATCCTGAGTTTCTTTTAAACCATTTGCGGCTCCTCGTGCTTTTGGCACTAACCATTGTTAGGAATACCCATGGAGAATAAGATCGCGCAAAAAATACGGACATAAGTTATAACGTAGTTCGGTTTAATGATTGCATTCATAATAAGAAAAAGAGAGTTTTTGTTAATGGATACTAGTCACAAAATAATATACAAGTAACATGTCTTTATATAATAGAAAATGCATGAAGTCTAAGAGTAAAAACTAAATCAAAAAGCTATCTGCGAGGGTCTAGCGACAGTCGATAGACTGGTGCCTGGCAGCCAAACTTTTGACCTCCTTGCATGCGTAAGAGGGTTGGCGTACGCCAGCAAGAGTAATTTTCCTTGTTACACATTCAATAATCTCTACTTTGACAAGAAATTATCACTTGTTAAGAATCATGAAACTCTACTCGAACTTCAATGAATTCCACCTCGACAAATTACCACCCCATAAAGAACTATGAGATCTTGCAAAATCAAGCCAACTCTATCAACTCCTTTATGAATAGTAGATACCCATTATCAATAAGACTATTTCAACTTTCTCACCACCTTCTGTTTAGTCACTTGGAGCTAGTCTCCGAGTTCAAATTTTTTAGCTTGCTTGGCCTATTCCCTCAAATCTCTATTGTCCTAACTAGCGAGTCTACTAGTAGAAGCAACTTTGCAACTAATAGATGCACCATGTATTATTTAGTCAACCTATGCTCTACAAACTTAAATCTCTTCCACATCGGACTAACTTGTCTTAAACTAGTATTACTTGTCATAGCACACAATGGGCATCCTTTTGTTCTACCTAGTAAAACCTTTAATAAGCTTTAAATTTTATTGTTTGACCTTGAATAAGATAGTCGATCTGTGCATTGTATCCCTTTAGACAATCATAATTGGGCTCAGCTAATAAAGCTCTCAAAGACAACCATGAGTCCCTGTCAGCCATGCCTCTATAAAATAAACATAACTTGTTATCTATGTCTCTACAAATTCCAACTCTACTTAAACCATTCATGTCAAGTCTTTGCTCTCTCAGATGAACTAACGTTACATGACTTAAGCTACTCCCTACTCTATCAGAATACAAGGATACGACTCCATGTATAATAGTGTCTACCCACTAATCCATAACATCTCTTTTACCCGTCATCACCACCAAAATATCTTTCTCCATCTCGATTAGATTATCTACAACCTCATAACCATACTCACTATAATCTAAGATTCTTAATAAGATCAAATTCATATCCAGATTCTGAACATGTCTTACCATACAAAATTTTACCATAACACAATCTCACATCTTGATTTGAATATCTTACCTATGTTAGTAATCTTACAAGTAGAACCATCACCCATAGTCACTATAACTGAATTAACAAATTTGTAGGTATTAACCACCATCTTTTAGACAATATGTGAAAGGAACAAATACTATCCAAAATTTATGAATCTGAATGTTTTAGACCTACTAAAATAGAAAGAAAATTACCATTCAATCCCTCTAAATAAGAAGTCATATTCATGGATGTCGATCCTCTCTCGTAAATTTGAATTCTTTTTGGACAATCATTTTTTACGTGCCTTTTTCTTTGTACTTGAAAAAATTTTCCTTGCATCTTGACTCTGACCTAGATTCTCTTCCATGTTTTTCTCTTCCATTACTATAGTTACCTCTCACAACTAGTATTTCTATTTGTTCATCTTCAATTTTTCTCTTTTTATAAAATCATAGGAGAACACTAGTGATATCCTCTAACAGTTGGGACTCATTCTACCAAGTTAGGGTCTTAACTAAATTTTTGTAGGAATCTAATAAGGAATTTAGGTGTAACTATGTCTTATCTTTTTCTTCGAACTTTACATCAACCTTTCTCAAGTCACTAATAAGTTGACTAAAATTATTATATGTTGGCTCAAATCCAAACCTTCCTTCATCTTAAACTCATACAACCATTGCTTAAGATATAGGTTGTTTGATAAAGATTTAAACATATACCATGCCTCAAATTTCTTCTACACCTTAACTGGTAAATCCTCATCCATTACGTGATATATCACGTTGTTCGCCAAACATAAGTAAATTTTCGCCACTGTCTTGGCCTCTATCACTGTTGACTCTTTGTCTTCTATCTTCTTGGATTTCTTCTCCGTGAGCGTGATGATCATCTCTTGTTGCACAAAAAATCTTTGATATGCATTTTCCATAATAAATTTTTTAACAAACTATCATATTTCACAAAGCAAACTTCATACCTTGATCCGCCATCCTATACCCTTTAAGTTCTGATACCATTTACTAGGAAATCCATCAATACAAGAATAAGATTGTGCTTATAACATATAATGTGATTTAACCTAATGCCTACTTTCACGGTGAGAAAAGAGAATTTTTATTGATCGATAAGAGTGATAAATTATATATAATCTTAGGTAACATGTATATATAATAATAAAAAAAATTTGAGATCTATAATATCTATCTAAGTTAATTAAGAGTCCAAAATAAGATCCAAAACTAAACTAAAAAATTGTCTACGAGGTCTTTGCAACTGCCAATAGGATAGTGTTTGCCAGCTCAATCTTCAGACCCCTTTGCGTGTGCAAGAGGGTTGACGTACGCCAACAAAGGTGGTTTTCCTTTCCACACACTCAACAATCACCACCTCTTTTGTTTACATTTTCAAAGATTCTCCATAACCCATCTAATAGTGACCACTCCATTGACTAAAAAAGGAACAAACTTGCACTCATACGGAGACCAAAACCATGGCCAGTTCTCGAATGCATTCCTCAGATGCTGGCAAACAAGTTGGCTTATTAATGGATACACAATATCATGGTGTAGATGAACAGTAAAATAGCATGCATCTGCCTTGGACAGGTACATGTGATCCGATAACTTTCTCTAAGATTGTGGTGGAGTTCCTAAGAAGACAAGACACAATCTTCTCATCCAACTGCTTACCTTTATCTTTTTAAATAATAAGTGGTGTGTACTTAACAACAGCTCTTGTGTTGTTGGTTCAAAAGTGGAAGAAGATGAAGAAATTTTGGCAAAAAAAGACTTTTTCCTGTAAGAAACAAATAGCTTTCTCAAAAGAGAAATGAGGAGGCTGATTACCTCGTACATTACTTGTAACTAGTGAAAAAATACGGAGTCTGGTGATTTGGTCAATGGGAGGGTCCCTACTAGACATTATAGTGGTATTGTGATTAGGAAAATTGCATTCGGAAAGCAATTTTTTTGGGAAAATGAATGATGGCGGGTCTAGAATTGAAGAACAAGAGCACTTAAATGCTCTTTTCACCATTTTGGAGCATCTCTTCTCGTGTTGTATCTCTGATTGAATACCATTATTGGCGGGGCTCGACTTGGACGGTCAAGCGATGGTTACTAATGTGTGTATGAATGTACACACAATTAGTTATGTTCTGGGTATTGTTTATGAGTGTTTTTGGGTGAATTGAGTCATATTCTGTTAAGTGTTTAGTATGTTTTGTGTGTTTAGTCAAGAAGCAGATGTCTATCGAGTTTTATGCGTTTTCGTAGGTATTTGGAGAGAATGACAAGCTGGACGATCGAGGTAGAGATCAGGAAGAACGGAGAAGAGCAACAAGAAGTGCAGTGGACATGTTTAGGCTTAGTCCATCGACTTTTGCTAAAAAATGCGTAACATTCTCATACAAACTCCAAATTGAGTGATTCTAAGATGAGTAGATCCGCAATACTTTGATCTATAAGTTTTGATTTTGGTAGGCCCAATGTCCGCTTGGGGGGGAGGTTACTGAGATTTTGGAGGTCCAGCATCCACTGGCCTGGCAATTTTTAACTTAATTTCACCTGTTTAGTCTAGTTAGGTTTCTCTTTTAATTAGGAATTTTGTCACACCTATATAAGGCTTTTAGACCGAGGGTAGAGGGTATTCTTGGTTAGTTTTTATGCAAGATTCATTAGATGTAGTTTTAGTTTTCATTCTTTATTTTCTTTCGCAAGGATTGTAGTCAACAATTTGAGGGTTCTCAAGTAATGAGGTATTTTCATATCTTGCAATACAAGAGTTGTCTTTTCATTCAATCTTCTTATTTGTTAATTACTTAATTATTCCAGATTGAGTGTTCTTGGATTGAGATTGATAACCTTGATTCTTAGCACTAGATTACATCTATTTATTTCATTCCATTTCGTTTTATTTCGTTTGCTTAGATATTGTTGTTAGGGTTTAGGATTGACAACCCTAGATTGGAATAACAATACTAGAATTCGTAGTATTTAATCACAAACTAATCACTTGATTTCAATTGCTTAGATTAAGATTGGGAATTCATAATCAGTACTTAGAGAATTGATTCATCTGTCCCTGTGAAGACGATCTTAGTTGTCACTATATTACTTGTGCGATCATATTCTCTTGCACGTATTTTTAACCCGATATTTATCACATCAGTTACCAAAAAAGTAATTAAACTTATAAGCAAATATCATGATCATATCATTAAAGAGAGGGTTCATCAATGGAAACATGGAGCCAAGAAGGAAGTGAAGGACTTGCTTGATGTTTTTATCTCTTCTAAAGATGCCAATGGAGATAAATTGCTTTACGATGAGATCAACGCTGAAATTAAAGTACGTCCCTCACTGTATTTTACATTCATTTTTAGAATGGCCATGTCTAATCGATATGTTTCTTTCTCACCATTAAATATAATGTGAAATTTTCACAGCTATTTGGGCATAAAATGGACTATTACGCCACTTTATTGAATTAATCGAGGGCATTTTGGATAATCATACATTTAAAGTGATTTTAAATTCAGAGTTCTACAAACCTATTAAGTTTTTGGACTTGTTTCAACATTTATTTTGTAGTATTGAATTATTTTTAAAAATGGTCCATCTGGCAATGATTTTTTCATATCCGAAGTGATAATTAAACTCTTGCTACGTATAATCCAACAAACTTATTTTGAGATGTGACACAGGACGTAATGCTCGGAGGAGTGGACAATCCTTCAAATGCGCTCGAATGGGCACTAGCACAAATGATAAACCAGCCTCATATACTCGAAAAAGCTACACAAGAACTTGACAGAGTAGTTGGAAAAGAAATATTAGTACAAGAATCTGATTTTGCCCAACTCAACTACGTCAAGGCTTGAGCTAATGAAGCCTTTCGGCTGCATCCGATCACAACGTTCAACATGACTCATGCTTCTCTTGCCGATACACAGTGTCCGGATACTTCATCCCCAAAGGCAGCCATGTCTTGCTCAGTATAAAAGGAATTGACTGGATCACTAAGGTTTTGGACGATGAGCTGCTAGTTTTCGAGCCGGAACGACACCATAAAGTGGACCTATCCGAAATGGGTCTGACCAATATTGAACTCTACGTGGTATCATTTAGCACCCGAAGGCGTGGGTGCATGGGAGTTGCGCTTGGGACGTCGATGACGGTCATGTTGTTTGCTAGGGTTCTCCAATGCTTTACTTGGAGTGCACCGTCTGGAGATTCGTCGCATATTGACCTTTCTGAATCTAAATATTGCTTGTCACTTGCGAAGCCACTTGTTGTAATTGCTATCACCACAGCGTAGACAAAATCGTACATTACAGATGTCTATAGATAGCGTGTAAAAGAATAAAAGGTGGTAGCATGTGTGTTTTGCTTGAAGACAGACCGTAGATTGTTGAAAATCGTAAGGAAGCAGCCTGAATCGGCCAAAATCAGCTCTGGCCAATTATTTTAAAACGTTTAATTTTATTGATATATAAGTCGAAACGAGATCTCGCAATCTGGCAGATTTCTTCAAAATTTTGATACAGTAAAATTCGTTAACAAAAACCACATAAAAAACAGAGTGATATCGATATAACCACAATGACAAACATCTTTTCTGACTGATGAAATACAAATGCTATCTATATAATCCTAAAAACTTCATGTAAAAACGCGGAACTTGGGCAAATTTATAGCATTACAATCTAGAATAAAATCCTGATGAACTTTCCAAAAGACAAAAGTGGCAAACCAAGAATGTTCAAAGCGACGAACAAGGGGCAAATAACTTTAAATAACCCATGGACGTGTGGAAGTGCAAACCGCGGCCGATAAAAAAGGTTTTTTTTTAAAGTAAATTTTTACATCATGACACTATTAAGATTTGAACAATGGACCTCCTAAAATTTTTAGATCTCTTGTGCTATTGAACTACAATGAAGCCTTTCTTGCATCTTAATTATATGGAAACAACCAAACAAAGGTAACTGAGGGAGAACCATGTACACCGCTCTTGGCTCTTAAGACTAAACATGTTCTTCATTGCGGCGTGGGAATCAGGATTTTGCCTCCTTCTTATATGCGATCAGATGTAATTTTTCGTTATTTCTTCTCTTCGAGGGAAAATGGCCTAGACGAAAAGAGGAATATTATTTATTTTGTTCTTGTTCATGTTTAGCGTGTTGTTTTTGTTCCATATTACGAAAAGACACGCTGGTGTCTTTATTATCCTTTAATAATTCTAAATTTATTCTGAAATCTGTGTACAAATGTAAGAGCTCCAATGGAACCGCAAAAGGAAATTCCGTCTTTTAGTAGGGCACCGACATGATTGAACAATGCCAAAAATGTGATCACTATAACGGAGAAGCTTTGGCCACACAACTTTCAACAAATGAATCCAAAAAAATATCAGGGCGAAAAGTAAAGTTATGCTACATGATTCATTTACATGACTCACAGGCTCTTAAATTCATGAACATACACCATTAATTTGAAACTTTAACCACATGTTTATTTAGGTCTTCCAACAAACGTTGAATGCATGGTTCAAAACATAATTGGACAGTCAGTATAGAAATGAACATCACAATCTATTCTAGTTGTTCTATCTAAAGTTTGATAATACGAATGTTTAAATAATTGAGGATGAATATAATAAAATATAAATACTAAAAACAGAAGAAATATGTATTTTCATATCATATTAAATTTTTTATATCCAACTAATAATTTATTATAAACAAGCACACAAGTATGTATAATCTCAATATAACACGTGAAAACCTCTCGGCCATAAATTTTTTTATAACTGAATTTCATATTGCCCAATTAAATATATAATACCAGTGTGAGCATATAACCACTTGAACAAAATGTATAACACATAGTAATTATAACATGTAGCATCACAGGAATTGTTATTTATATGAAAAGCATATCCAAACGAAATCTCACAAACCACCGAACACCCACACATTTGCTTCCCAGCACAACCTTATCTCCTAAACACTTGTAAGTTGTATCCCTTACATTTTAATTGTCGCGTCATTAGTTTACATTGCCAAGCCTCTCCACCACCGAGCCAGTAGTAACCACACCAATGAAGATCGAACTTGCACTCCCACCGGGTCCGAAACCATGGCCTTTCATCGGATGCCTTCCTCAGATGCTTGCAAACAAGCCGGCTTCACGATGGATACACAACGTCATGGAGGAGATGAACACTGAAATAGCATGCATCCGCCTTGGAAATGTTCATGTGATCCCTGTTACTTGCCCTAAGATTGCTGTAGAGTTCCTAAAAACACATGACAACATCTTCTCATCCAGGCCACTTAACTTTTCATCTGAAATAACAAGCGAGGGATACTTGACAACAGTTCTTGTGCCGCCCGGCCCACAGTTGAAGAAGATGAAGAGATTCCTGGAAAAAG
The DNA here is from genome assembly GCA_012979155.1 of Hypericum perforatum. Taxonomy (NCBI): domain Eukaryota; kingdom Viridiplantae; phylum Streptophyta; class Magnoliopsida; order Malpighiales; family Hypericaceae; genus Hypericum; species Hypericum perforatum. Next base: position 35,211 of record SOPF01026731.1, on the reverse strand, counting down.
AAGTGCTTTGCCATGCAAGGCACATATTTCTTTCTCAAAAGAGAACCGAGGAGGCTGATCACCTCGTACATTACGTGTATAACCAGTGCAAGAACTCCGAGTCCGGTGGTTTAGTCAACGTGAGGGCGGCTGCAAGACATTATTGTGGGAATGTCATGAGGAAGATCATATTCGGAAAGCGATTTTTCGGCGAGGGAATGAAAGATGGCGGGCCTGGAATTGAAGAACAAGAGCATTTAGATTCAATTTTTATCATTTTAGAGAATCTCTTCTCGTTTTGTGTCTCGGACTACTTGCCATTCTTGGTCGGTTTCGACTTGGATGGTCAGGAGAAGGTCATAAAGGTAGCGAATGAAATCGTAAGCAAGTACCATGATCCTATCATCAATGAGAGGGTTCGTCAGTGGAAAGATGGAGCCAGGAAGGAAGTGGAGGACTTGCTCGATGTTTTTATTACTTCTAAAGATGCTAATGGTGACAATTTGCTCCACCAAGAGATCAAAGCTCAAATTAAAGTGCGTCAGTATCTTCTCCTTCTTCCCTCTTTCTTCATGTTTCATGTCATTTAAAGATCTAAAGGTTGTTCAACAATTTTTACACACATTCCCGAAAACCATTGTTAATGTGGTTTGGTTTTGCTGATTTAGCTATTTTTTAAGCTACATATTACTCATAGTTAGTAGTTACAACTTATGAACTCCTTGAAGTTAAACAATACCTATGCTAAAAAAATGCTGCTAGACTAAATGTTTGTTGAGGATTTAGATAGTTTATTGTTTATAGATGCAATGGACATATTCAGTAATTTTAAGTTATGATTGAAAAATTATTTGAGATTAATTTGTATGACATTATATTTACTATACTTTTGAAGTATAATGTAATTTGACACTTAAAACTAACAATTAGCACATGTCACTACCAACTATCATCATACAAGATTTCGGATCGCTATCCGCCTCACGATAATTTTCATCCATATCTCGTAATTTAAATTTACATATGCATCATGTGGGATAAATACTGAAGATACAATTGTTAAATAGAACAAAAATACAAAGATTGAAGTGCCACTTGCTTTTTCCCTTGAAGAAAAGGACCACTTGCTTTTTCCCTAAAAAAAGGACCACTTGCTTTTATAATAGTTATAACGTGCCTTTCGTAAGTGAACCATTCAAAGTTAATTTGCTGCTTACTTGGGATTCCTCGTAACCTTCTTTTGTTACGTACGCCATAAAGAGAGTGCTGTCGTGATCATTATTGTTAACTTTTATTTGGTTTCACGACCAATTATTGACAATATTATTGTATTAAAAATAATTACGTTGAAGTATACAAAATATATTTCAAAAGTGGTAAATTTTTGCATACAAATTATGATATTTGTTTCCCAAAACTTATTTGCAAAATCCTACTCTTACATTTTAAAGATTTGCGGTAAATAATGAGCGCATATGTTTTATATTTAAATGTTCAAAATACATTCAATAATTTTGTTCTGAGTATCAAAATTTTCTAATTTTTCGATGATGCATCCCATGACACAAATTTTTATAGTTCTATTCTCGAAATTTGAAACGTTATTTAACAAACTTATTTTGAAACGTGACACAGGAGTTGATGCTGGCAGGAGTGGACAATCCATCAAATGCACTAGAGTGGGCACTTGCAGAGATGATAAACCAGCCACATATACTTGAAAGAGCTACGCAAGAACTTGACAAAATAGTTGGGAAGGAAAGATTAGTCCAAGAATCAGATATTCCCCAGCTCAACTACATCAAGGCATGCGCTAAAGAAGCCTTTAGACTCCATCCATTTGCGTCGTTCAACGTTCCTCATGTTTCTGTTGAAGATACTACCGTTGCCGGCTACTTCATCCCCAAAGGTAGCCATGTCTTGCTCAGCAGAATAGGCCTCGGCCGGAGCCCTAAAGTATGGGATGATGAGCCGCTCGTGTTCAAGCCGGAACGACATCTCAATGTGCACGGATCCCATGTGGTTTTAACCGATGAAGACCTCCACATGATATCCTTTAGCACCGGAAAGCGTGGATGCATGGGAGTTGCTCTTGGGACGACTATTACGGTCATGTTGTTTGCTAGGGTTCTCCAATGCTTTACTTGGAGTGCTCTTGCAGGAGAATCGTCACAGGTTGACCTTTCTGAATCTGAATTTAGCTTAGCACTTGCGAGGCCACTTGTTGCACTTGCCAAGCCGCGGTTACCTAAAAGTCTTTATGAGCTGTCACCAAGTGCGTAGGAAAATTCGTGCATCAGAAATATCTATAAATAGTATGTAAAAGAATAATAGGTATGGGCTGAAAAAGTTTGAAATAATTTTTTTAAAAAGTATATATTTATTGCGACACTCCATATTTACAAGAATGACGTCACGGAATGCACAAACTACGCATTGTGGATGCAATGGAATAACCAAAAGACTCCTACTCCCGCCCCTGCAAGAAAAGTGTGGGATTGCAACCTCTACACTGTTAAAAATTTGGTTATGGCAAAGCAAGTTAGGAAGAATCTGCGACGAATAAAAGCACAAGTTTGAAATACTTTTTTTCACCGTACATAGTCTTGGACAAATTCTTGTCCAATCCTATTAAATTTAGCTAAGCAAGATATTATTGTGGGAATGTCACGAGGAAGATCGCATTCGGAAAGTCGTGTTTTCGGGAAGGGACTGAAGGATGGGCGGCCAGGATTGGAGAACACGAACACGTAGATGCTCTTTTCACCATTTTGAAGCATCTTTTCTCGTTTTGTATCTCCGATTACTTACCCTTGTTGGCTGAGTTCGACTTGGATGGTGAAGAGAAGGTTAGCAAGGAAGCAAATAGAGTTATCAGTAAGTACCATGATCCTATCATTTAAGAGAGGGTTCATCAATGGAATGCCAATGGAGACAATTCGCTATAAGAAGAGATTAAAGCTCAAATTAAAGTACGTTCCAATCTTCTCTCTTCGTCTTCTCCATTTGTTGTTGAAGAATTATTCTACACAACGTGTTTATATTCTAACTTTTGAAAAAACCGTGTATATGTTCTACCTTTATTTATTTATTTTATTTTCCACCAGCAAATAAAATGTAATATAATGAGTACATTAAATAGACAATACATAATAGTTACCAAGCAGGCAACTTCTCACTGAATTTAGCGTGTTTCTTTAATCAGATGTATCTCCATGTTGATCAAAAGTTCATCTTCGGTGAAACATATATTTTTTTGTTGCAAGGGTAGAGTTTTTATTATAAAATAAGTGAACAGAAAAGAGACAAATTACAACTATACCCAGGTAACCCAAAAAACTAAAAAAGAAGTAGAAAAAAGAAACAACTATACACCCAAACCCAAAAGCCTCGAAACAAACCCAAAAACCAAACAACAAGAGAAAAGCCGAAATAAGAAACAGACGTCAACCGCTCAAAATGCATGTCGGAGTGGAATAAATTCTTGTGGTCTTCAATTCGATCAATATCATCGCAAATAATTCACCCAAAAAAAATGTCATCGCAGATTAGAATTCCGTCAGAGCTGACTTCACAAGCAAGATCACAATCCTGGCGCGCCAGTTCACCAAGGTCAGTCAGTTGCAAGCCCTGCACAAACTTGAAACCCCTCCTTACCTTGACTACCTCTGAACGAAACTCCAGTAACTGAATCTTTTGACAGACCGAATTAGAAGAAGTGCGAAGATCGTGAACAAAGATCCGTGGAGATTCTGAAAAGGATAAGAAGCAGGAGATTCTGAAAAGGATAAGTTTTATTGTCTCCTTGCACATTACCTTTAGGGAGATAAATGAAAATCTATTGAAGCATTGTCTATACAAACTTCCAGTGGTGCAGATCCAAGAAGCCATAGGCTCATCGTAGTCTGTGACCCCCTTCCTTTTGGATGGTGCCATATTTGATGATGTTTTCCATTGAGCTTTAGATCTTGGGCTTCCACTCCCTTACGTTCCAACGACAATCCAACTTCCAATTCCAGTTAGTTGCATCCCATCATCCGCATCTAACAACAGGTGCATCTTTTCGGTCTGAAACTGAGAAAAGGCATGGGAAGGTCTCTTTCAATGGTGTGCTTTGTATCCATGGATCATGCTCTAAATAGTGTCTTATCTCCTTTGTTTTACAAGCATCGAACTGCCGACTTTGAACTTCTTTGTGATTACGGTTGATGATAAAGCTAACTTCCCGATACCGTTCCATGTTCCACCTAAACTTAGATTGATGGGCATTCTTGATCTCGGAAAATGGAGTGAAAGATTAGTTTATGGACCATGTATACAAGCCACAACTCGTGCCAAAAGAGCATGTGGGTTGTTAACATATCATGGAATCCACTTCATAAGAAGAGCCTTGTTCTTGATATCTGAACGAGCAAGACCTAGGCCACTATTTTCTTTTGAAAGGGTTATATGAACCCAAGATGACAAGCATAACTTATTTTCCACATCTCCTGACCAAAAACATTCTTCATAATCTTGATTAAAGCTGTTCGCATACTTCGGCTGGCACCTTAAATAGGGAAAAGTAATTGGTTGGAATGCTCTCCATTACAGATTTGATCAAGGTTATCCGTCTACCAATAAATAACCTTGCCAAATTGCCCACCGCTTATCAAATAGTTGGATGACAGGGCTCCAATTCCTCTTTAGCTTCATGTTGGCCCCTATAAGTAAGCCCCCAAGTTTTTGAAAGAGAGCGATTGAACCATGCATCCCCAATAAGCTGATTTCCTGGTCACACATACATCCCTTACATGAATGCCTGTGAGAGAGCTTCCGTTGAAATTCACCACAAGTCCAGAAAACAGTGAAAAGCCTTTCAGAATTCTCGGTAAGTTCTTGATACATACATCCCTGGCTTGAAAAAAATAGCAAGGTGTTATTTGCAAACTGTAAGATGTTAATCTTTTCCCTACCTCCTGGCATGCTTACACCCTCAATCAGATTCATCATAACTACTTTGTCAATTAAGAGGTGTATATCTTCGGCTGCTATCAAGAATAAGTACAGAAAAAGAGGGTCTCCCCATCCTAGGCCCTTCTCCATTTTGAAAAGTCTTGTAAGAGATCTATTCACAAACACAGATGTAGTCGCTCCTTTGATGCAACTTGCCATCCACTTGCCCATAGCCTTTTGTCATGAACGGAAACCTTCCCTCGCTAGTTTTGTCGTGCGGCCTTAAGCTTCTCTAAGCCTAAGTAAGCCTTTCTCTCAAACACTCCTTCTTCTTCACCGTAGAGTGACCAACACAAGTAAATTTGAACAAGAGGAAATATTAGTATAAAATATTGGATTCTTAAAAATGAGGATGGCAAGTCCTTATATATACCAAATCCCCATTATTATCCCATGTTCAAGAGATTCAAATTACATCAAAACTCCTAACCTTGGACCCCGACCACCAACCTCTGACCCCAGATCCGACCCAAAACCAAAAGCCCCAAAACAAACCCAAAAACCAGAGAAAAGCTGAAGTAGAAGACGAAGAAGAAGAGTTGAGGTCAGTTTCATCTGTTGATGTTTTAGAACATTGAAATGATCCAATTCCTTGAATTTATCAATTAAATTTGGAGAGATTGGTTGCGTCTCTAGGCTTGGTCAAATGAACATGTCTACGGCGGGTGATGTGTAAAAATGGAGCACCAAGTGTTCGATGAAAGTCCCAAGTAAACTGGTGCTTTTAAAGTCATGGCATGTATGTTCTGGTTGATAAGCTAGCCACCGCCCGACCCCGGGCTCCCTCCAGCGAGCATGTCTATGGGTGGATTGCCTATTTTGCACCTGCCAATAGCTAATTTCCCGAACCTATACCCCACTATTCCACAACCATTCGTGGCTCAACTAGGATTTCTGCATGCAACCACCGCGCCAATCGCTCCTAACCTTTCCTCGATGTCGTCGGTGTCTTACCTATATGCCACTACCTAGTCAATCGTATTCAGCCTTGCTCTGTCGTGGCCAACTATGAGTCCGACCCACCCATGGTCATTGCTTCCGTACCAGATGCAACCGTAGGAGATTGCATCAATTTGGCCATGGGGAGTCATGTTGCCTTCGTAATTTGTCCTTCCACCGTCATACATGGGTCCCACTGCAATGGCTCTCGCCTTCTCCTATGTTGGTGTCATCCCAAATAACCTTCCCCTGCCTGCCACATTAGGCCTTGGCATTCTGTAGAGGCTACCGTACTGCCGTTATGTGCCACATCGTACCACCACTATAGGAGGTCATACCTCAGCCAACCCTAGCCCTTCTCACATCGTCACCACTACATACGATAGATTCCACTCGCATCCGTAAGCCAAGACTCTCTCACAATTACACCGACAATGAGTATATCACGCAAGACATAGTCTTCTGGTTAGCCTAGGCAGTGGGTAGGTTGATCAAATTGGACATGACGCCCTGGATAGGGTGAACAGCGTACAGGTTTAGATTTTGGCAGAGGTGGAGCCCGCCAAGGCTCGATCTACTCAGGTTAGTTTGGTGCTAATCTATGAAGAGGTCGATGTAGAGATCCAGTACCAGGATACCCTCCTAGTCTGCTTCTATTGCAACGAATAATAGATACATATGCAATGCTTACAAGCATTTGGCTTTGACCAAAGCAAAGCAACCTGAGATGAGTATAACTACAGCGAAGATATAGGGTCGTGCAGAGCTAGCCCATCGAGTAAAGGAGGCCTCAGATTGTCTGAATCACATGGCCTCGTTTCCTCTAGCTGATGCATGCACTTCGGCCCCCTTGGTGATGAAGAACGTATTTGCCATTTTAGAGGAGGTTTATAAGCAGGACAGAACAATAAATAGGGAGATAGTAGTGATGGGTACTCATACTAGGGCTTGACCTCCTGTTGAGATCCATTCGAAGGCTTTGGTACGAGAGACCTCTCTGGGAGTCATTGTAGCTGCAGATCACTTGAGAGACACATGCTTAATGATAGCACGGAAGTCCTCTAAGCAGGTAATAGGTTCTAAGGTCAAAGATCTAGAGCAGAGCCTAACAGGTGGACAGGTCGTGATTGACTTGAGAGGGACTGTAGTCGGAGTTCAAACACAGTTTCCAGCTTCTAGTCCACTAGTGTAGGATATAGTATTAGTTGGGACAGAGCAGGTTAGTCTTAAGGAGGATACTATGCCCATTCTTAAGATGATCAACATATAGGTTATTGAGGTGGATGACTTGTTAGAGCCCAGTCAGTAGATGGCATTGACGATAGGTGGCCAGACTTGGGCAAACTCTGCTGAAGAAAGTTCAGAGGAGGAGCAGGCTCCGCCCCTGTGCACAAAGAGATACCACATGCACCCAAAGGGCACGGCCTTGACAGATCTGCCCCCATAGAGCCCATGAATATTCTTTATTGGAATATTTGGGATATCGGGTCCATGCATACCCTTACCCAATTTCGAAAGCACTTCTTGTGCTATAGGCCATCTTGGGTGGCTATTGCTAAGCCGATGATATCAGTTAATTTTATACATGAGCAGTTTTAGACATCACTGGGTTATTGGCTAGTTAGAGTTACAGATAGAGGGATGAAGATCCCGAACCTATAGGTACTCATTAGCTAGCTAGTCTCCTTGCCAATTGAGATCATCATTTGCACCTCACAGACTATGGTATGTCAGACTTCTTGACTTCAACATAGTATCTTACTAGGATTTGTCTATGCACATGTTCACTACTACAAGTATCGTGCTCTCAGGGATGACTTGATAACACTACTGCCGGGACCTATTGATAAGGGACTTCAATACCATCCTGAGAACTCATGAGAGGATGAGTCAAATTGCCCAGTTCTATGTTGATTTCCAAGAGTACATCAGTTATGCGGGTCTGATGGATATTCCACTAATAGATGCTCAGTACATATTCTCTAATGGGAGGGTGTCGAGTCACATAGAGTCTTGGCTAGATTATGCACTGGTTTCTTTGGAGTTCATGGATCTTTGGTATTTGGTGCAGTGTTGGTCCTTGCTCTAGAATGTCTTAGATCATAGAGCTATCATGTTGGAATATAGGGAGAGCGAGGTCTCACATCATCTTAGGCCCTTTTGATTTTAGTTATTGTGGTCCTCCCATGCAGATTTTTTGGCAATAGTAAGACGGATATGTAGCTCTATGCAGATCACATGCAAGGTAGTCACATTAGTGTAGTAGGCCAGGCCATGGATTTTGACCTGTCGTGTCTTTGACCTATCATTACTCACTTTTTGCAGGTTTACTTGGCAAGCCAGAAGACAGCACAGTGCATATCTTTGCAAGAGGTCCCAGCTGTGGGGGACGTCCACGATTTGCTTGCTATGGGATCACAGACTTCGGTAGTAAGCTGTGATCTTGGCTCTAGGAAAGTATCGTTTCCTTTACCTTATGCTCCTTATGATAGGACTACTGGCATTCATGTTGATTCTATGTTGGGCACTGAGTCTCATGTTGATTATTTGATGCCTAGGATAGTTTTTGTATCTATGACGAGCGCTGAGCCTCGACCTATTTTGGATACTATGTAGAAGGGTCATGCCAAATTTTTAGCAGGAACTCAGTTGATTGGCTTGGAGCATGCAACTACCTTAGCCGCAAGAGGTTTCTGCAGTCTACTAGTGCAGGGGACTTACTCTCAGACTTCTCATAATCTATTCTTATCCCCGGTGTGAGGAGAGTTTCTGTCTCTTCTCATGATGTTCCTTCGTCATCTGCTGCTGTTGTTTCAATTTGTGCCCATACTGACATTGCGTCTACCAGTGGCTGGTAGCACTTTTGGAGCAGATAGACACATGTATGATGAACTTCATGTGGATAGGGGATATCCATCAAAGGCCTCCTTTATGGTCTCTTGGGATTGTGTATGCGCCCTGTGGGAGGAGGGTGGGCTGGGTCTTCGATCCATTTGACAGGTGAACTTGGCTTTCCTATGTAAGCTCACCTGGTCTATCTTACACGGGCTAGCCTGGTACTTTGACTGCATCAGGGACTATCTGATTGATATGGCATATATGACACTACAAAGATATGTGCATTCTTCTATTTTGAGAGGAGTTTGGAGCATCTTCATGGTCGGGGATGATTACACAGCTAACTTCTGGTTGGACAACTTATGGTTAGACAACTGGCTAGAGTACGTGATTGCAAAGTGGGTTAGTCTTCTGGAGCATCTTCATCTGTGGTGCAACTTCACAGTAGCAGATTACTAGTGAGACAGAACCTGGCCATTACACAAGAGATTCTACGAGGCATTTCTAAGGATCATACAGGATATTCGTAGACATAGGCTCGACCTGCCAAGCAGTGACAAGATAGTTTGGGTGCATGCTTAGGATGGCATACTTACCTTCAGAGCTACTTACGACCATCTCTGCCCATCTTACTTGCCGGTACATTAGAGTTCCTAGATATAGGATACAGCGATTCTGTCATGAAGGTCCATGTTTTTATGGCAGGCCATTCTCAGAGGTCTTCTCACCACTGATATCATACTTTACCGAGGTTTTGTAGGCCCAAGCATTTGCTCAATATGCCTTACAGATGCGGAGTCATTCGATCATATGCTGATTCGATGCCCAATCATGACAACAATTCAGCCCCAGGTTAGTGTACTATAGAGGGTGATAGTTGTGACTACGGGCTGGCTGTTATGGATGAAGTGCAATGCGCATACTTTTTGTGATCATTGCCGAAGAGGAAGACGCATTGCTTGCACTCTTCTATCGTATGGTGAGCGAGACTACCGTTTTTGAAACTAGGCAATAATTCTCCTCGTAATGGGGGCAAACTCTGCTTCGTGATCTCCGTATTGCACCAAGACCAGGCTAGGCACCACGCACTATCGAGGTGACTTGGTAATGCCCTCCTCTGGGCTTGTTTAAGTGCAATACGGATGGCAGCTCTCTTAGAGTTCTAGGACTGGGCTTCTCGTTAGAGCTGTTTTGCATATGTCGGAGTTTCATCCAGGAATGTTTTAGTCACTATATTCCGTACTGCTTCACTTTTGAGGTAAAACTCTTGGCTGCCATCCTTGTAGTAAAGATCGCACATTAGCATAGCTGGCGCAGACTATGGCTAGAGATAGACTCCATGTACGTATTATCGAGATTTTAGATGTCACAAGCTATGGTCCCACAGTGATGGTAGTGCAGCTGACTGCACATGTTTTAGCTCAGAGCATAACTGCAGATACACATCATGCATATTTTCCAAAAGGAGAATATAGCGACAGATGCTCTGACTTACCTCACTGAGGATGGCTGGTGGCTGAGCTTTCTGGCTTTGTTTATCAGCAACTTTGGATGGGATATGTCAAGATAGCCCTTCCACAGGTTTGTCCATTGACAATATTTTTCAGGCTATTTCTGTTGACTTATTTATTTTCCTGCCGTGACTACCAGAATTGTTGGTTAGCATGGGTTTTTGGCTGGCTTACTTTTTTCCACCAGACTACCAGGCTTCTTGACTAGCTGGTGAGGGATTATATGTCCCACCTGTCTGCCAGAATTGTTGGATAGTAGGTGTATTGTGGGTTCGTGACTCATTTGTATCTTTTTTCTTTTTCATTTGATGGGTTATTTTAGTAAAAAAAAAGTCCTTCTGTACACATTAAAAGTGCCTCTTCAACTACCCTATTGAATACATAGAAAAAACCTTTCAAACTACCTTATTAAGCTTCTAAACTATCCAAAAAAACTCTAGAAAACTTCTGGAAAACTCAAGGGTTAACCTTTGATCTTCCCCCTCCAATGCCAAGTTGGGCCTTTGATGGCCAGTTCAAGCCTTCCGTAAAGTTAGTTCGTGACAGTTCTCCCCAACATAATCTCGCAACATCCTCATGGCAGCTTCAATCTTGGTAATCTTCTCCATTACCTTCGGATGTTCTCTTTCCAATGTACCAAGTACTTTTGTGTACCCGACATTACGTCCTTACGCAAATTGGCTCCAATGACCTCCAACTCCTGCTAGAAGTCTTCCTACTTTGATGCTTCCTCACTCTTGTGGGTCATAGAGTATTCATCCTATGACACATTCCCCTACCTAATCGGCTTTATACCATGTCACACTCCTCATCCCTAATGAGGCTACGTAACCAACCTTCGCCTTGACTATGATAATAATGTCTCTTCGTCTTTATCGTGACCCAACTTGTATTGGGAAGATCACCTTATAAGTTTGTACCTTCCTTATCAAGATACTCATTTGGCTGGCTCCTAGCAGCCATCTCGGCCTTGCAATGTAGTGCTTCGGCCAAGTCTAACTCCTTACTGAGGTTGGCTTCACCCTCCAATGGAAGCTCCCTCGTTACTTCAACAAACTGGCCCACTAACTCCTCGTGGGCATTCATAAGGTCGACTCCTCCTACCAACAGAAGCTCTTTTGCCAATACAGCAAACTGACCTACTAACTCCTCATGGCTGTGTGCATGCATGTCTCTACCAGCGACTACATCCTTCCATTTTATGAACTTGTGGTCCATCTTTAGCCCAAGTAGAAGTTCCTCCAATGACTCTACGATTAACTCTTCCGCGAGCTCCTTCGCGATCACTTCGTGATTGTCGATCTTGAGTGAATAACAACTTGTTCCCTCCTTGATCTCCTTCTTCTTGCTCTGGTTCAACCTTTGCATTATGGCTCTCTCTTGCAATCTCATCGCTTATCATCGCATCCTCGATTGCTCCACTCATGTAGTCCCACCACTCGATAATTTTGGTTGGCTTCTCTGTAACCAACCCCTCTGCCACTTAAATTGCCAAGAGTCCTCTTAAAGGCGGCTCTTCCTTCTTCTCAATTGGTACCTCGTAAGTGAAGGATAACTTTGGTGCACCCAACTGCACCCCAGGAGGCTTCTCATGATTCTAGAAGGATCGTATCGACTCCTTCAATGATCTTCCCCTCAACTCCTCATTCCACTTTCGAGTACGCTCCTCCTACTCCATTTCCTCACTAGTGGTCATGAACCTGCAACCAAAAGCAACCGTGAGTACAAGCGATGGCTCCTCTATTGGGGTTTCTCTCGATCCCTCCCACTCCGGAGATTCTACCCTTTCACTAGGCAGGATCTTTTCCACTAGCTTCGCGACCTCTGCATCATTGCACTCAATAATGACACCCACAACCTCCTTCGGAATTACGCACTCTTCAGACACCGACCTTGCCTCTTCCTGGTACCCATTGTGCTTCACCTAGTACGTAGCATGTACTTCCTCATATGTCTCTTCGCACTTATCGTGCTTTTCCTCACATACAGTAGGTTTATCCTCGAGCATCGCATGCACTTCTTTGCATGCCTTGCGCTCTTCCTCAAACTCTGTGGGCTCTTCTATGAGCCTTGTGTAATAGGCGTTCAGCTTGGACTTCTCTAGAAATAAAGCATCCTCATTTCAGCTTTGCTCTCTCCTCACGAACCACCTTCTGATTTGGCCTTCAAAACTCCCCTGAAGACTCCTTCTTCCAAGTGGGTGGTTCAGAGACCACTACTTCCTTGGTTACCTTGAGTGCCACCAACTTTTGCCCTTTGCTTTCATGGAGCCACTTTAACATTCTCGCTCTAGTGGGACAAATGAAAAGGTAGTGTAATGCTTTGTAAATGGCACACTCGGGAGTCCTCCTATGCCAGCTTCATCCTCTTGGCCATTGAGTCTGTACCCAAGAGTCGACCAAACATATAGATGTCGAGAAGTCATACGCATAGTGTTGGAACACTTCATCTTTTTTCCATGACTCTAACCCCCTTCCAAAGGTATCCACTCTATCTTGAGGTCCCGACTCTTCTTTGCGAGACACCACCATCCTCTCGATAGGCCCAGGGCCTCTAGCTTCTTCAAAACATAGCCTACCTCAGACTAGTTTCCTCCACACGAAGCCATTGTGGCTCTGATACTAACTGTCACGAATGAAAACTTTTCCTTGCTAGTTTCGTCGTGCGGCCTTAAGCTTCTCTAAGCCTAAGTAAGCCTTTCTCTCAAACACTTCTTCACCGTAGAGTGACCAACATAAGTAAGCTTGAATAAGAGGGAATACTTGTATAAAATGTTTGATCCTTATAAATGAGGGTGGCAAGCCCTAATATACACATCAAAAGTGCCTCTTCAACTACCCTATTGAATATAAGGAAAAAAACCTTTCAATCTACCTAATAAATATAGGAAGCTTCTAGACTATCTGGAAAACTCTAGAAAGCTTTTGGAAAACTCTAGGGTTAACTTTCGTTCTTCCCCCTCCAATGCCAAGTTGAGCCCTCGATGGTAAGTTCGAGCCTTCCGTAAAGTTAGCTCGTGACACTTTTTTCCGAAACCCAAAGCCTTTTAGTGTCCTGTAAATAACTCCAGTAAATAGAGTTAAAAGCCTTACAGAAATCGAGCTTAATAAACAAACCTTCCATCTTATGTTTCTTCAAGTAAGAGATCAGCTCCTTGGTTACGAGCACCCCGTCTAATATTAGGCGACCTAATATGAAAGCTGAATGTTTGTCTCCCACCAGTGTTGAGATCACCTTCTTCAACTTTTCGAGAGGAACTTCGCCACAATCTTGTGAAGGCTTGAGATTAATGAAATTGGTCGATAATTGCCAAGTAACTGACTTCCTTGGATCTTGGGGATGACCATAATAAAAAGAAGACATGGCCTGAGAGTACATATTGGACGTTAAGAACGAGTGTATCACAAATGTGAACAGGTTCGCCTTAATGGAGCTAGGTTTTTTCTATATTTTTTGGGCTAGGTTTTTTTTGAGTGTAAAATATAATTATGCCCCTACTTTTAGGGAGTGGATACCATGGGGACAAGGTTAATTTAGAAAAATCACTAATTTACTAATTAGGTTGATTCTCTCTCCATTAAATGTCTGTAACCACCCACCTAATTACTTACCTAATTTCACAACTCTCTTTAATTATCTTCTCTCTCCATTAAATACATATAAAACCCTAATAGTACCGTCATTAGTCGTAATACAAATTAATTTTTTCTGGTTTGGATAACCAATTCACTGGTTTGAATTGCTGGTTCACTAGTTTGAATTGCTAGTTCACTGGTTTAGATTGATGGTTCACTGTTTTGAATTAGTAGTTCATTGGTTTAAATGGTAGGTTCATTGATTTGAATTGCTGGTTTACTGATTTGATTTGATGGTTTACTAATCGTGAGAAGATGAGAGGGGAGGAAGGCAGAGGGATTTTTCTGATTTTATTTCTTTGTAAGTTTGGGTTGTCGGTTCACTAGTTTCAATTGCTAGTTCACTGGTTTGGATTGCTGGTTCACTGGTTTGAATTGCTGGTTCACTGGTTTGGATTATTGGTTCACTAGTTTGAATTGGTGGTTCACTGGTTTAGATTGTCAGTTCATTGGTTCGAATCACTGGTTCAATGGTTTGTTTCATTGGTTCACTGGTACATTACTGATTTACTGGTTTGTTTTACTGGTTCACTGGTTTATTTTTAATACTTTACTAGTTCGTTTTGTTGCTTTACTAGTTTATTTTACTGGTTCAATGTCCCAGGCGAGAGAAGGAAGGTGGACGGTTTTTTTTGAAACATGGGTTTAGGAGGAGAGAGAAGTAGAACTAATTGATAATTCGCCTAAAAAGAAGAAAGCATTAACTACTGGGGTATTTTTTTTTGGAAACTTGAATTTAGGAGGAGAGAGAAGGGGAATTAAATACTTATTTGCCTAAAAATATGAAATCATTAATTAGTGGGTGTCAATTACTTTCGGTCAAAAGTCGAAAATGTCCTCGTCCATTAATAACCATCAGATCAGAATCTTTACAATTAGATTCTGATCTAATAGCCCATATCGTAGTCCCTATTTAGGGACAACCCTACTTAAGTCCCCATGGTATCCAAATTCCTACTTTTAGATGTACACCACAGTGCACTAAAATGGGAATAAAAATTAAAACAGGATTGGATTCCCCGTTATATGTTTGAATTTGGATACCCTAGGGACTACATAGAGCTTGTCCCTAAATAGGGATAACAATCTCAGCCATTAGATTAGAATATATTCTAAACGATGCTCATCTAATGGCTATTGATGTTTAGGGATATTTAGAACTTTTGCCAAAACTAATTGATTTCCAGTAGTTAATTATTCCTACTTTTTAGGCGAATGAGCATTTAAATCCCCTTCTCTCTCCTCCTAAACCCAAGTTTCCAAAAAATAAAATAAATCCAGTAGTTAATGCTTCCCTTTTTTTTAGTCGAATTATCAATTAATTCTCATTCTCTCTCCTCATAAACTCATGTTTCCAAAAAAAATCTTCTATTTTCTTCTCTCGCCTGAGACTTTGAACCAGTAAAACAAACCAGTGAAGCAGCAAAATGAACCAGTGAACCAGTAAAATAAACCAGTGAACCAATAAATAAACCAATGAACTCGCAATCCAAACGAGTGAGAGAGAAAGAAGATAATTAAACCAGTGAACCAGCAATTCGAACCAGTGAACCAATAAATCAAACCAGTAAACCAGTAATTCAAATTAGTGAACTTACAATTTCAAACCAATGAACCATCAATTCAAAATAGTGAACCAGTAATCTAAACCAGTAAACCAGCAATTCAAACCAGTGAATCGACTATCCAAACCAGTGAAAATTATTTTGTATTACGACTAATGACAGATACTATTAGGGTTTTGCGTTAAAATATGTATTTAATAGAGAGAGAAAGAAGATAATTAAAGAGAACCGTCAAATTATATGAGTAATTAGGTAGTTGGTTACAGACATTTAATAGAGAGAAAATCAACCTAATTAGTAAATTAGTGATTTGTCTAAATAAACATTGTCCCTAAATAGAGACAAGGAGAAAGTCCCCATGATATCCACTCCCTATATGTTTAGCTATATGTTTATTAGACTACAACATGGTGTTGGGCCTTGTCTCAGCTATTAGATTCGTAAAGAAATTTAAGAAGCTGATCTAATGACCTATGAGGGGGCATTTTTCGTCCATATTGGTCATTTCTTTTGTTCTTGAGTTCAGTACCACGAAAGAGGAGGAGAGAAATTATCCAAAAAAGGAAAATTACTCCCTTAAATATGTTCTTCACCTTCCCTAAAATTTGATCTTTACCTCTCTTAAATTCGTTCTTCTCTAAATTATTACCCTAAACCTTGTCTTTTTTTTTTTGAAAAATCTCATATGATTCACCACCATAAATCTTAATTCTTATCTCAGTTTTTTAAATCATAAAGGAATGAGATCGAGTGTTATTTGTCAGTAGAAGATCTATCCCGTTCTCATCTCCACATTGCTTAAAACTCACAAGGTGCGGAAATCTCTAGTAAGTTTCTTAGTTATTTTCATACGTGTTCTTCGCAAAGCTTCTTCTGAACCCACACAAGAACCCAATAAAACTTCTTCTCGATCTTGAGGTGATCCGACTAGCAAGATCACTGTGATGCAAGGGTAGTTAGGTGATGCAATGTCGGGACGAGATCCATCGAGGAATAAAAACTTTAAGATGATGGTGCCATTTCATCGTGAGATGTCACATCAAGCTACTTATTTATTTAGATCTCAAGACTGAATCTATTGTATTAGTGTGGTCAAGCCATTACAATTGAGTAGATAAACCATTATATCAAGTAGTTTAAACCATTGTATTAAATAGTTCAAATCATTTTATCAAGTAGTTCTAACGAGTATATCATGTAGTTTAAATCATTGAATTAAATTTATTAAATTAGTGTCTCATGGAGTTAAAACTATCAATTAATTATCACAAACTATTGTATCATATATTTTAAAATAAATATTTCATACAGTTTAAACAATTGTACAAAGTAGTTCTAATTAGTGTATCATGTTAATCATTCTAGTGTATTTTTTATTCAAAATACACAATATAATGGTTTCTTAAGCAATGATTAAATGGTATGATATTCGTTAAATAATGATTTAATCGAGTTTATCAATTTGTTCAATTCATATTTTATCAACCTGATCAATGTTTTATATGAAATTGATAAATTTATTGTATCAAATTGAGTAATTTATTGTATCAGAAATCAAACCAATGTATCATAAAGATCAATTCTTTTTAGTAACCTTTGAAATCACGGAAAAAATTTATTTTACTAAATACAACAACATTTTTCATGTTGGTGACAAATAATGTCCACCCCCATAAAATATTTCTTTTTAAAAAAAGAGTAATCCATTGTATAAAAATGATCAATCTACCCAACACCGTGTAAATGACTATCGTGTCACTACTTACAAATGTACTATCGTGTCACTACTTACAAATGTACGTCAACATATTGTACATAGAAACTACAACTCATCGTATCAGCAATGTACCCAACACCGTGTAAATGACTATCTTGTCACTACTTACAAATGTACCATCGTGTCACTACTTACAAATGTACGTCAACATATTGTACATAGAAACTACAACACCAAATCTAAACTCCTTACGGACACCAAGAGTGTGGCAGATTGGGACCCTAGAATAGTGATCAGGTGTCAATGACAATTTACTGTTTTTTTAATTTGAAGTATGTTGATATTTTTATTGATATCTCATCGGAATAGTGGCCACAATTTTTTTTCAGGGACCAACCAATTTCATTTGAGAAATAGCATCGACTAAACAATTATATGCTGTCTTTTTGCTAAAACGTCAGGGACCTGTCTGGAAAAAAATTAGGTACCTATTACTATTTTACGCTAAAATGAATCTAATTGAAAAAACGATGGACATGGTCATCCAGCGTAAAGTAATCGAGATCCGCGCATTTAGTGCTCGAGGACATAGTACATGCCGGAAAATGCCCCATTCTCTAGTCAATCTATACATTTCAAAAATAAATTCCTACTTTCCATTAGGCATCATTATTTTTTGAGAAGACAATAATTGTATTCAGAAAAATCATACAGAAATTTACGATTGTTTGATATTTGATAAAAGAATTATAAAATGAAATCCTATTTGAGAACATCGTTACTTAAGATCGACTACACATATTTGTCACTTATATCCATAGCATCTAGTTTGGATGGAGAGCAGATGAATTCCACATTGATAATATTTAAATATAAGGAGTTAATTGACTTTATGAACAAGTACAAGACCTTATTTTTTTCTATTGAGAAATAAGTTTCGATAGACTTCGGGGACAGATTAATCGGGATCAATGGTGTTTTAAAGGTTGTTGGTGGGTGAAACTTTTTCTATTGGCCAACAAGACAAATTGATTCCACTCTATTTACCCTAATGATTCATTCCTTATCAATTTTAAGTCTTTTTTAATATTAACATTTATATTAAAGTAGATTTGCGTGTATATATCCGGGGATGATTCCAAGGAAAACTGTGGTGAAACAAATTGAAACCTGGAATGTCGTTTCTAGGACCGTCCAGTGTCATGTGGAGGAGGTAGTATAGCAAATTAATAAAGGGACAAATGCATGCATGGAAAAGGGAAAAAGATCTAACGGCTAACGCGCCGGGGTAAGGCAAAAGGGGCAGACTTATTTTTTTTCTTCTGAAAAAAGGGAATGACAAGTTCTTACTTAAAAAAAAAAAGTTGATCATCTATTTTTATTTTACTTATAATTATTTAACAAACCATTCAATCATACCAAACTATTTATTCATAACCGAGTATATCTCATTCCACATAACATAATAACAAATCTTTTTTAGCGGTAAAATTCTTCATTCATAAATGAAAAACGATTACAACCAAGCCGACCTTCTCCACACACCACTAGGTGAGCAGAAACCAAGCCGACCAACCATGAATCCAAGTCAATCATATGTCGACAAAGTGCTCCTCTGCCAAGATCTCTGACAACATCGGAGGCGGAAAGGAGAAGAATTGAAATTGTAACGTTTCTATCAACTAGATCTTGACGATTACATAGTGCTTTAGTCTTTGAGCAATGACGTCAGGTCGCTCCTATCCTGTACCTGTTTTCTCACAATCTACACGAGTGGTAAACAATCGGATTCAAAATAAACAAACTTGAATCCTAGGGCCAAAGCAAGCTCGATGTCGACAAGCATTCCATGGACCTCCAATAGGGTCGGATGGATGGGACTCGTATACTGCCTAATGAAATCTAAAACAAAATTACCAAATTCATCATGTACTGAAGCACTCACTTGAGCATCTCCCGACGGTCCATTTCTAGCATCCGTATTGACACTATCTTGCCTTTGAAAGTCTCCTCAATTCTACCGAGTTGACTCTAGCGGATTGAGGTTGGCTGTTGGCAGCAATGCAGTCAAATCATAACTTGCATACCAACTTCAATACTCCTTATGCATCATCAAAGCCAATATTCTCAAAAACCATCTCGTTTCGCACCTTCCAAATTCTCCATAGCCAAGCTGCTCTTCGGCTTCTTTCATCATTATCTTAAGTCGCTTATAGCTCCGTGCATCCCTGAACAAGGAAAGTACTCTGAAAATCTATGGTTTAATCCCGTTTTCCTCCACAAAGTCTCGGCTGACTTGCACTAAAAAAAAGGGTGAGAACCTGACTCAGCAGCCTACATACAAAAGAGACAAGCCTCGTCCACTTTCATGCCTCTTTCAAAATATTAACTAGAAGTGGAAAATTATTGTCAAGTAGCCTTCATATAAACGTACAAATTCGCGGCGGGCACTTGAGGTTAAAATTTGCGGCCTCTATAATAACAAATCTTTTAACTATGACATCACCAACCGTTAATCACTTTAGGAACCGTTTAGTCATAACTGAGTATACCATTTGAACACAATACGACGAACGGTTTTATTGTAATTATGTAACCATTTAATTATAATCAATCACACCTTTAGATCGTGATATAACAAATTATTAATCATAATCAATTTAACTTTTAGATCATGATATAATAAATTATTGTATCATTATAGTACAAATTATTGTATCATTATCGTACAAATTATTGTATCATAATATGCAACCATTTTATCGTAACTATGAAAAACTATTGCATCATAACATAATTATTGACCATTTTATCGTAAATAGAATTGTCCAAAACTATTGTATCATAACATGATTGATTATTGTATGATAAAGAGATAAAATATTGTGTGATAACATAATAAACCATTCGATATATCGACCCAATTTGCACCATACAAATCAGACAAAAATGAACCAGCAACCACTTCTCCGTACATTTTACTTTCAATTTAGCAGCCAAAATTTTACACAAACCAATAGAATCACGAATCAATATAGTTCTTGGCGCATCATCTTCTTCAATTATTCCCAAAAATCAATAACTATGAACTACTGCATTTTAAAAGGAAGAATATTCTACAAAGTCAAAAAACTAAAAAATAATTCCGATTAACAAATAAATCAGCATCTGCGTCCACGGTGATGGTAGCGACTCTAACCCGAGGTCAGAGGGACCGGGGATAGAAGCGACACCAACCCCTGGCCCTGCAACGAAAACGAAGACGACGCTGTTGGAGGTGCTCGAATCAACCATGACACTGTTATAGGTGCTCGAAATTGACGACGGTATCATCCCACCTCTGACCATCTCCAAAACCTAGATCTGGACTACGTCCTCCCATTCCCGACCATCACCGAGCCTAGAACTCAGGGAAGAAGATGAGGTCCTATTCGCAATCATAGATTATTATTTAAAGAATTAATTTTATCGAGTCTAGAAATTATGGATGCACAAAAAAAAATTAGGCATTTTTTTAACCAAATGTACATAAAAATACATAGACAATACGAATCATGCTTTGGCGCTTTTTGTGCTAAAATCCACTTTTTGAAAAGAAAAAAAAATTGCTTTGGCACGTTTTTGTGCATACATATAAAATCCACATTTATGAAAAGACGCATGCTTTGGCAATTTTTGTGCAATTTTAAGAAATTCACTAGAGAAAAAAAATATGAAGTGGCATGTTTTTGTGCATTATCCACTTTTTCCCAGAAACGAATAATATGTCTTTTTTTAGAATTACTAAAAATTATTAAAATCCAAACAATTCAGTAAATTAGAAATATACCCCATACTAACAATTAAAATAACTGCATATCAAAAGTCGAATCGATTGGTGCTCGGAGCTGAGTTGGATAAATATCTCGTGTACGAAGCTTCACGATACCATGCATTTCGAGTCATATCTGCGTTATGTGACGCGATTTTGTCCAAAGTTGCGTAGAACAACGCGTTATCGTTCAAATCACAACTGTCTATACCTGCTCGGTTTCTTACTGAGACAATATTTTCGGAGAGAATTCCCATCTGATAAATATTTTGTAAACTAACCCCCGATAAAAAAAAAATACTCCGACCAAAATACACGTTCAACACTGAATCGGGTTTCAACTTTGCTCGCAAAACCTGAAAGCGAAAAAGCGAAACATGGAAAGGAAACTGCATCAAGTGTCAAAGTTATATCTCGCTAAGAATTGAATCCAATTCGTACTTCGATTTGATTTGTTAATAATTTGATTCGATTCGTAGATAATTCGATTAGTCAATAATTCGATTCGAATTCGTTATGTAACGAAGGGAATTCGGTTTAAGATTTTTATAAGTCGTCAAACTGGCAAATTTAATTCTAATTTCACTCGAGTTAAATTCGTATTGAATTTGAATTAAATTTGTATATAATATATATATATATTGGTTTAAAAAAATCTAAAACTCAATTATTTACTAAACCTTAAATCCTAAGCCCCAAAACCCTAAAATTTAAAACATAAAAAATAGTGGAGACGCTACTAAACGCGCTAGTCAAAAGAAGAAAACCTCCCTTTTGGCCACCATTTCGCTGGTGGCCGCCGCATGCGGCCACGCACGGACGATCCGACTCCACCAATAGCTCCGCCTCGTCGAGACAGTTCTTTTAAGTGGTCGCTCAACCCTCAGAACTCTGCCGTTTGAAAAACCTGAAGCTTTTCCTCACCGACGGCCATTTCTCTAAACCGCTGATCTCCGCTGCATATGGCTGCCCTGCCATGATCGGCAGCCAAATCGATGTTCCCCAGCCCCAGGCGACCCTTCCAGTGGTCTCCCCGGCCACCCACAAGCCGGTTGGTCACTCCAGTATGCAGGCATCCGTGCTTTGGCCTGCTGTGTTGCATTTTATGCAGGAGCTTGCAGGTCTATCCGGCAGCCAAACAATACATGTGGCCGACGACATTATTGTTGCATGTGAGCCTGGCACTGAGCCGGGCGTGGATCTTGACACTTTCCCCAAAGGTCATGTCCAATTTTCTACTCCACCTGCTGAGGCTAATACTATGACTGGCCATGTCGGGAAGTAGTTTCAGTCTGAGCATCTCTCCTACGCCTCAATGGCTAGATCATAGCAGGGAAGCAATTTCAGTCTGAGCATCCCTCCTACGCCTCCATGGCTAGATCACAGCAGGGAAGCAGTTTCAATCTGAGCATCCCTCATACGCCTTCATGGCTAGATCACAACAGGGAAGCTAGATTTTCTCTGGCTCTGGCCCGACGCCTATCCTCATTGGAGATAAGCCAGCCATGATCATCGGCAAGGACATCTCCAACTCCTACCGCGCATTTGGAGATCGTGCTTTTATTAGTCGTTTGGTCCTGCTTAAGGGGACCAAGCTACTTACCTCAGCTATCCTATGCATGGAGCTCGCGCGACTCTGGGGCATCCAGACCTGGAGCATGTTGTCTCTAGGTCTGGGTTTTTACACTTTTAGGTTGTGTGACCCTGCTGACAAGGTACGTATCTGGGAATCTCACAAGTAGAAGTTGTAGCATGGCAGACTCTTCCTGCAACAGTGGGTTTCGTTCTTCAAACCCATATGTCAGGCGGCAACTTTATCCAAGACCTGGTCAGGCTCGTCGGCCTGAGTAGCGAGCACATCTTGGAGGACATCATGTTCGGCCTTACAAAGGTAGTGGGCACGCCGATCAGACTTGATATTGATGCCCTGCACAGGGTCAACGCTGTTCAGGTATAGGTGCTGGTAGAGCTAGAGCCATCCAAGCCTTGACCATCCAGCATCAGTTTGGTCCTGGACTATGGGGAGGTCAACGTCCAGATTTAGTACCAGGACTCCACCCCCGTCTGCGTCTATTGCAAGGCACGGGGACATCTCCGCAGTACCTGCTAGAGACTGGCCTCTTCCAAGGCAAAGCCAACTTCCACCAGCTAGGCAGCTGGGGCAGTGCAGCCGCCTATGGACACTCCAGGAATCCCGACCATAGCTCCTCCAGAGCATGCTTGGGAGCCCACATGGCATGTGTTCTCATCCAGCCCAAACAACACACCCTCCTATCCTCCAGTTATCGCAGTCGACTTCGCTTCTCTGCCCACAGCGAATGTCTTTGCTGCCCTGGTAACAGAGGCATAGCTGGCTCCCCCAGTAACTGAGGTCCTCCCACCCCTTGTAGATCTCCCAGCCTCAGCTAACCCCCCAGTTCCAGAGATCACTGCCGATCACCCCATGGAGGTTTCCTACCTTCAGGCGGCTTTTTATATGCACCCCACACCTTCATCTGTGCTGCCTCTTGAGGTACTTGTCTGTCTGACAGAGCTGCCAACACGCCCTGTGCCCCCTCTCCCAGCGGTGGTCTGCTCTGAGCCCAGCCCTGATGCGTAATGTGACTCCTCTCCGGGAGAGTCTACTACCTCGTCTCGGGCTCAGGTACTTCCTCACACCCAGCGCTCGCCACTTGAAGCTGTTTTATAGGGTTCGCTTGTTATTGTTGCTGTGTTAGGCACGAAGCCTGGGTCTAGTAGCGACCTTGAACAAATAGGTCATGCCGAATTTTCAGCTAGAAGGATGGCATTGGCTTTAATTACCTCCCCTGAGGCGTCCTCTACCCCCGTCCAGTGTGCGATCAACATACAGGCCTTCCCGCCCTTGTTTGAGCCTGTCTGGGTGGATGTGATCAACAAGAAGGGGAAGGGCAAATGTCGATTGCATTCTCACTCTACCTCCTCGGGTCCGTCTGTTACCCCTCGCCTAGTGCCAGATACGGTGAGGATTGGCACGGACCTAATGGGCCTCAGGGAGGCTGCTACCCCGCTCTGCACACATCTGGCCCCATTTATCGAGGTGGATGACATCTCGGAGCATAGACATATGGTCTGGGCTATAATGGGCAACCAGTCTTGGGCAGATTTTGTTGTGTCGCCTCCCAATCAGGTCCGTATCTAGCCATCGCGTACGAAGAAACAGCTAATGCACCTTAAAGGGTTCAAGATTGGTAAACCCTGAGATGCAACTCTGAGAGTACCAGGGGAGGCAGAAACGCAGACTTTCTCTGTCCCCTGTCACTTTAGCCACTTGCTGGCTCGTTTGGGTTTTTCCTTTTGTTGTTTTTGTTTTTTCTTTTTCTTGTTTTGTATTTTATTTTTCCTTTGCCCGCCTGACCGCCAGGACTGTTGGCCAGTAGGACTACACGAGCACATACTCTATGCTTGTAACCTTTTCTTTACCTTTTATATAGTAGGGGAAACCCAGCCCCTAACGGGGTGTTTATTAAAAAAACTCTAAACTCTAAACCCTAAAATCCTGAAACTCTAACTCAATTATTTGTTAAATCATAAACTTTAAACCCCAAATCTTAAATCCTAAACTTAATTATATACTAAACCATAAACTTTTAAACTCTAAACCCTAAATCGTAAACAACTTATTTTGATGCATTAAGTGCAAACTTAAACTTTAGTTTATTTTTTTTTAAAAAAATGTTAAATATTTATTCTTTTTTTTAATTTTTATTTAATTTTTAATATTGAAAAATCAATTCGAATTCGAAGGTTTATAATTCGTATTCAATTCGTCCAAGTATGAATTCAATATAGTTTAATATTTTGATAATTCAAATTCTAACCAATTCAATTCATAGAGCATTTCGCTTGTACTTAGTCATAAGTTAGAATTGAATTAGTCGGAAATTAAACCGTAGTTTAAAAAAAACAATAGTGATCCAAATCTCACGATTTATTCTTGTAATTTCTCAGCAAGACTTACTTGTCCCCTTTGGGACTATAAGGCCCCCCAAAAATCTAAATTTTGCGCCAATTCCTTCCTATAAAAAATTGATTAGGAAATTCAGAACCACGAAATAATATCATACCAAAGCACACCACGAATTATAATCTAAAGATTTCAATTTTCCAATTGTGACCCGCATAACTGCTAATTGAGAATATGCCTCCTAATATGATAGCTTATCAGCGTTATTTTTTTCACTAAATTCTCTTGCGTCAATCTTTGAGTTTTTATACCTCGGGCTTGTTCTTCCGCGACACCTCGTGTAAAAATTGTCAACGGGGAGAAAATAGAATATTTAAGTTGTAACGTGCAGTTTTAGCTTGAGTTGTTTGACTTTTCCTTCAGTTTTAGTCATTGGTTACAGTTAACATTTTGTCCTCAATTTTTGTACGAACTTTTGGCTTTGTAAAAAATTTTGGTCACCAATCTCAAATCGTCAAACATTATTACGTATACCATATAGGTCATATCCCTCACGTAATCAAGGACGTGGCGCCTACTTCGGCTTATTAAAAATTTACTTGTTTAAAAAAAATCGTCTCAAATTCTAAATTCCTCGAGATGGCGTCAAGTCAATGTTCTTCCTCTTTTTTCGATATTTGTAGAAAATATCTTAGTGTAAGATGATTAATATTTAAGTTGGATGGACACGATAACATAAAAGCCTGAATTCCAAAAGGCGAATGCCGTACCCAACTAGGTTCAATTTGTGTCACAATAGATCTCGTTGTTATCTAATTGACGATTTCGTCTTTCGTGGAATAAATCTAAGTTTGCATAATTCATGTTTCTTAAAGATTAGGTTAAAGAATTTGTAACCCAATAGTATAAAATGCTGTAAATATCTATAATTCATTGTGTAAACTCTAACAATGTCAGCTGTCAGCTTATACTTATAGATTAGCTCAAGGCTTTGAATTGCCAAAATTTCTGCCTCTAAGGCCGAGTTGGCCAATGTCCCTACCTGTAAAGATAAGTCCATGGTTGTTCCGATTGAGACTGACTTAGTTTCACACCTGCACATCATACTTCCCCGAGGTTAATCTCCGTATATCATTTTTTTATTCTAAAACAAATAATAAATTAGTCCGTGCAAACAACCATTTCCCTTTTAGTGTTCTTCATCTTTCCTTCTTTAAAATCTTTTCTTATGTGATAGACGCCATGCATTTGCATCCAAAATGCACAATCCGTACACGGAATAAAAAACATTACATATAGTACATATATAAATTCACAAAAGTTTGTGTTACCGTCCCGCGCGAATATATATCTATTGATATAACTGATAATCTAATATGTAGTTATTCCATATTTTGCTTCGTGTACTTGCTTTTAAACTATTAGAGTTCTCTGTATACTAGGCTTGGCTTGTGCCGCGGTTTGCTCCCTGTGCAACCCAGCTCTTCCTTACCTTTAATTACTTTGGAGTGCTAATACAAATCATTTACTTTTCAAAAAAATTGCGTATTGAGAAATGCAGGTTCGTCGTAAAACTTGGAGGACAACCCGCGCCAGAAAGATCATTCACTTAATTCTTCTGTTTGGACCTTTCGTAATTAACCTTTTTCAGTTGTAATCATACAAACAATAGGAACCTTATTCTTTTGATGTTTTTGGAAGAATATTACTTTTCACTTGAAGAATAGGTTTGGTCACGTTAGGTTTCCGTTTGGCCATTAATTTATTTGTACCAACTCCATGTTTGCTTATATATTTATTTGTTGCTAACAACCACCCTTGCTTATTCGATTCACATTTGACATGCCCACTACACTCTTAATAAAGCGTATGATGAATAAACACATATAAAAACTAATCAAAGAAATATTATTCTAAATAAACTTGTATTTATACAAAGTATAACTATCAACTTTGCATATGTTCACATATACCAACCAAAGTGTTTTGGAAACACATTAATCTTTTTGTTTGTCTAGACCTAGCATTCAGATATTATTACACTAACTAATCAAATTTGAGTCGAATATGACCTTTAAAAGAGGATAAAACTTTCTTAACAAATGTTTAACAATGTTGCAATTTCAAGACCTCGAATCTAAATTTCTTGATTAGCTAAAATAAACTAATTATCTGTTAATCTAAATACTAACTGCTAAAAATCTTGTAACAATTCATAGATGCACCCTAATTCAAATTGTATTAGCAGAAAATAAATCTAAGTACCACCAATTAGTATAAACCCAAAAATGTACCAACTAGGTCTATCTTGCTTGCAAATTAATTCAAGGTCTCATGTGGTAACCAAGTTGCTGGATACCTATAAATAAACTCTCAGGAATAGAGGCTCCTGTATAAATGCACATACCACTTTCAGCTTGGTAACAACATGACCGCCATGCTCTCTCTTCAATCACTACCCTCTTCCTACTTTCTCCAAACCAGCTTTCTCATTCTTAAGATTCTCGTCAACCATTTGAGTTCCCTCGTACTTGCATGCCTTGCATTAATTATCACGTCCTTAGTATACATTGCCAACCCTTTCCACCACAAAGCCAAAAGGGACCACACAATTGAAAAGAAAAAAAACAAACTTGCATTGCCACCGGGTCCGAAACCATGGCCTTTCATCGGATGCCTTCCTCTAATGCTTGCGAACAAACCTGTTTATCAATGGATACACAACATCATGGAGGAAATGAACACGGAAATAGCATGCATCCGCATTGGAAAGGTTTATGTGATCCCTGTCACATGTCCTAAGATTGCGGTAGAGTTCGTAAAATCACAAGATGCCATCTTCTCTTCCAGGCCAGACAACTTGTCGTCTAAAGAAGCAAGTGATGGATACCTAACAACAGCTCTTGCGCCGTTGGGTCCACAGTGGAAGAAGATGAGGACATTTTTGGCCAAAGAAGTGCTTTGCCATGCAAGGCACACATGGCTTTCTCAAAAGAGGAACGAGGAGGCTGATCACCTTATACGTTACCTGTATAACCAGTGCCAGAATACGGAGTCTGGTGGTTTGGTCAATATGAGGGTCGCTGCAAGACTTTATTGTGGGAATCTGATGAGGAAGATCGTATTTGGAAAGCGGTTTTTTGGGGAGGGAATGAAAGATGGCGGGCCTGGAATTGAAGAACAAGAGCACGTAGATGCTCTTTTCACCATTTTGGAGCATCTCTTCTCGTTTTGTATCTCCGATTACGTACCTTTATTGGCGGGGTTCGACTTGGATGGCCAAGAGAAGGTTAGCAAGGAAGCAAATAAAGTTATAAGCAACTACCATGACCCTATCATTAAAGAGAGGGTGCATCAATGGAACGATGGCGCCAAGAAGGAAGTGGACGACTTGCTTGATGTTTTTATCTCTTCTAAAGATGCCAAAGGAGACAATCTTCTTTACGAAGAGATCGCAGCTCAAATTAAAGTATGTCCGTCCCTTGATTTAACATTTCAATGCTAGCACGGCTTTTTTTTAAAGGAAAATTTTTATAGGTAGAATAACGGAGATCTTTTTCTGCCCTTAAAAAAATTATACGTAAGATCTGAGTATAATCCATATCCTCACCTTCTTTTGGAAGGGAAGAAAAAGATCTCTACTTTTATCATGATTAAAAATAATTATTATGCACGATCTCAGTCATAAAAAACAAGAAAGGATCAAGACAACTCGTGGATTTCTGTTATTCAAATTTTATTTATTTGAAAAAACTATCATTTGATTGTTTTCAAATAACAAGAGAACACTAAAATATAAATAAAAATGATTAGTTTATTAAAACGAATATATACATAATACAAAAAATAAAAAATAAAAAAATTTAGTAGATTGAGATTGAGAACTTTTCTTATGTAATGTAATTGAAAAATTATATAATGCAATACTAAAAACATTTTCTAGGATGAGGACACAATCATATAGATCTATATTTATGTCCTTATCTTTTTAAAATATAAGGATTCAAACAGAATCTAAGTCTAAATTTAGTCAAACTCAACATATATTAAATCTTCGGGTCTGAATCTGAATAGACCGTGATAATAAGAATCTAATTGTAATCCTAGTTATTAAGGTCAGATGGCCTTTTAGCTAGACTGTCTGTTCATAATGAACATGCCACTTTCAAAGCATTAAATGTCTTGAAATTTTCCCACCTCTGCGAGCATAAAATGGACAATCAGGCCACATGACTTGCACCTATGTGTCTTAGAATTGCTGCCAATCCGACAGCAGATTGTGACAATATTACTCTTGAATTAACAATTGGACAAACTTATTTTGAAATGTCACACAGGAAATAATGCTAGCAGGAGTGGACAATCCGTCAAATGCGCTCGAATGGGCACTAGCAGAGATGATAAACCAGCCACATTTACTTGAGAGGGCTACACAAGAACTTGACAGAGTAGTTGGAAAAGAAAGATTAGTACAAGAATCAGATTTCTCCCAACTGAACTACGTCAAAGCATGCGCTAAGGAGGCCTTTAGGCTCCATCCAATAGCACCGTTCAACATGCCTCATGTTTCTGTTGCCAATACAATAGTGTCCGGGTACTTCATCCCCAAAGGTAGTCATGTCTTGCTCAGCAGAAAAGGCGTTGGCCGAAACCCTAAAGTATGGGATGATGAGCCGCTCGTGTTCAAGCCAGAACGGCACCTCAGTCTGGACGGATCCCCAGTGGCTCTAACTGATAATGACCTCAACATGATATCGTTTAGCACCGGAAGGCGCGGATGCATGGGAGTTGCTCTTGGGACGTCGATGACGGTCATGTTGTTTGCTAGGGTTCTCCAATGCTTTACTTGGACCGCACCATTGGGAGAATCATCTCAAATTGATCTGTCTGAATCTCATCATAGCTTGGCACTTGCAAAGCCACTTGTTGCCAATGCCAAGCCTCGTCTACCTAAAAGCCTTTATTAGTTATTATCAAACTGATTGGAAAGAATGTCCCGTCGAAGGTTGTGAGTCTATTTGTAACAGTGGAAGATTTAAGTATTTATTGTTTTCAGGTTTTGGTTTGGACATCGTGCAGGTTGATTTCGTACGGCTTTTTTTTCACTTGTTGGTGAAGTCAAAGTTTATGTAATCAGAATAAATCAAATGTGAGAAGAAATTTGTAAGTGTGAAAAATCCATTAAGTCCTTACCATAATTTTTTAGGTTGTATAAATTATAACACAAGTGTGTATTTTTTTAATAAGTAAATTTTAATATTTTTTCTAACACAAAACTCATCATAAAAGTTACCTTAATTGTGGATAAAACACCTAAGATACTATCTATAGTGAGTTGGAGTTATTCAATTTTAAATTTGTAAATATAAAATGACGCTGCTGCTTTAAATTTAAATTGTTGATGATAAAGAGACTGCAATAAATAAATTTATTTGTCGATAATACAGTGGAGCTACAGGTAGAAATAGAATATAAAACAATAAAATATAACGTGCATGCTTTACTTGGAGCAATAAAAGTTTGTTGGGGAATTGATAAAAATAATTATTATTCTATGAATCAAGTACGATTGAAGCGTAGTATGGTACAACAAAGTAAAAGGACGTACTATTTATAAATGTTTTTAGAAACTATTTTAAAGGAAGAATTGATCAAAGGCCTTCAGGCCCTAAACGGCACACACCAATAGAATCATGGAGATATTGGAATGGGCCTCCATACATTTTATGGATACAATGGGCCTACATACGCCGTCTACAAGACAAGATGCATCGGATTGGAATTATCAGCCGTAAAATCATTTGTGGCAAATGGTGGGTTTTTTTTTAAATGGTATTAATGTTCATGAAAATTTTTTAAATTGGTACCAAAAAAAAGTGTCCACGGTGGAACCCTTGACCAAAACACGGGATTTTTTCCCGTGTATACCAAAACACGGGTTGTTTTCCCGTGTATTGGTACACGGATAAAAAAAAGATCTGTGTTTTGGTATACACGGGAAAAAATCCCATGTTTTGGACCAATGCACGGCAAAAAATCTAGTGTTTTGATTTTTTATGTATAGATCTCAAAACATTATGCGAATTCAATCCAAAATTCTCGAATCGGACATCCGAGCACCAAGATAGTAATCTTCAAAGCTTTTTTACATAATCTTTCAATTTGAAATTTTTTAATGTTTTAAAATTTGAAAAAAATTATATAAAAGGCACAAAAAAACTCGTCTTTTGATAATTTTATAAAAGAATTTTGATTTTTTTGAATTTTTTATGAACAGTAGCATTAATTTGAAAAAAGAACCCGATTTTGAGCAAGAAATAGTTTTTTTCTCTTCATTTAGTTCTTTTATTTTTCAAAAATTCAAAAAATTCAAAATTTCTTTTATAAAAATTAACATAAGACAGTTTATTTTTTTCGTGCTTTTTATTATTTTTCAAATTTAAAAAATTCAAATTGAGAGATTATGTAAAAAAAAACTTTGAAGAGCAATATTTTGGTGCTCGATGTTCAATTCGAGAAATTTTTTTTGAATCCGCATAATTTTTTGAGATCTATACATAAAAAACCAAAAGACGAGTTTTTTATCCGTGTACCAATATGCAGAAGAAAAAAATCCCTATAATGATATACACGGGAAAAAAACCCGTGTATTGGTTCAATACATGGGTTTTTTTTTTCAAAACATTATCCCGTAGACACCTTTTTTGCAATATTTTTTGGTACTAATTTGAAAATTTCCAATGAACATTAACACCATTTAAAAAAAATACTAGCTCGAAATATGAAATGTACTTCTTCAACGTCTTTAGTCTTGTGGTAAAGATGAATATTGTTCAGCAACTTATTTAATATTTGGTCAAGCCAACAGGTGTCCACCGCGAGCTATTTATAGGGTCTTTTAAGTATATCCCAACTTCCCACCAAAAAAAAGTATATCCCAACTAGTTTGTTTCTTTCTCGTTATTATAATTCCAAATAGAAGAATTCTTCTGAAAGAGACTGGGCTGCTTGTGGTTATACTCGTCTTTTCGTTACCGATGCAAGTTGTCAAAGTGGGAAAGGAAAGTCACTTTTTAGAAAGTGTCTCTAAAATAAAAGTCACTTTTTAGAAAGTCTCTCTAAAATAATTTCAGATATCGAAATTTACTAAAAATTCATCTCTTGTTAATTGGTTTTGCATATATTTAGTAAATTCTTTGATTAGTTGGAGGGACAATAAGCAAGCCACATCTTCTTTTATGAACATCATTCGAAGAGCTACTTTAAGAAGGAAAGTGGGCATATTCGAAACGGGCCGAGGTCCAAGCCCATTAACCTCTCAATCTCAGTCATAAGCGTGACTCAAGACAATCCATTAATGGAATAAACAATTAATTAATTTTTTTATATATATCTATTCCAACCCAACTATCTTTTCTTTTTTCACGTTACTAACCTCGGAATGGACTGGATCGAGTATAGGTTTTATATATATCTATTCCAACACAACTATCTTTTCTTTTTTCACGTTACTAACCTCGGAATGGACTGGATCGAGTATAGGGATCGTTAGGGTGGATTGTGGTGACATTTTTTTTTCTTCAACATTCAATATTAACATATTTTGTTTTTCATATTAGTATATTATATAGGGTAAATTACTCTTTAGTTTTTGGTCTTAATCAAATTCTCCTATCGAATCACTTCTTTCTCATAAATGATTTAGCCATCCCTGTATTTTGAAAAAATATTGGTCTTGGGTCCCCTCTTGATTTCAGCACTCATTTTTTTATTTTTTTGCCATGTGAAATGATTATTTTACCCTTCACAAAAAGACAAAAATAAGATGAAATTTGTCGTTTTGTGAAGGGTAAAATAGTCATTTTACATGACAAACATTTTTAAATAAAACAGGGGTGGATTACTCATTTATGAAAAAAAAAGACCCGATAGGAGAATTATGTTAAGTCTATGGATTAGAGGGTCATTTGCCCTATTATATATGTTAACACTCAGAAATGTAAGAAAATTGAATATTTTAGTTGAAAAAAAATTAAGACAATAAAATGAATAGTGATATTGACATATTTTATTTTTCAATATTAACATATTTTGTGTATTATATTGACATACTTTTTATGTGAACGATAATAACAAGAGAAGAATGACTCATGACATTCCTCTGTTGTTCGATTGGGAAGTGACTTCTAGTAGCTACCGAGCATAAAATTAGATTTTGGCAGCTCATGAACCGACCGAAGAAGGGGCTGAATCTCTTGTTCATTGTCTCGACTCTTTTCCCTATATTGTGTGCAAGCTAGTGTTATCTTATTTTGCTTTGTTTATCAAGCGATCAAAGTGAAAAGAAAAGAGAAAAAAAAGTCTACGGAGTTAAAAATATACATGTTAATATTGATATGCAAATCATGTCAATATTTTAATACTTGAATGTCAATATTAAATAACAAAATATATCAATGTAGTACATTTTTTATTCTGTACGAATTAGAATAATCTTTCTCTTTACCTAATTCATCACCTACTAACTTAGTTCACAGAACAAAGAAACAATGTTTCTCTCATTAACAAATTATCTATTACCATTTTATTGATATTAAAATTAAATTAATACAAAAAAGATTATTGTTTTTATTTTAATTCACAAGAATAAATTTTGTGATCAAGTAACAAAATTACGAATGCAAAAGGTGGAGTACTATGGAGATCAAGAATAATCTTAGATTTAATAGTTATCTATAAGTTTAAGATTATTATTAAGAATTTTATTTATTTCTAAATTGTTATTAATAAGTTTATTTATATTAGAATTTTATATTGTATATTTTTTATAGTTATTATTTTAGCTAGTTGGTTGTTTAACAAAAATTAAGATTATTTTTTATAATTTTTGTTTTTCGTATCTAGTTCGAACAAAGATTTTATGGTGTTCTTTCCTCCTGGTATTTGATACTATTATCGAAGTTCATTTTATAAAATAAAAAACCACCGCCAGTGTCCCAGCCACCTAACCACCGACGCCTGCATGTCTAACGCTGCCAGAAAAACGCGCGATCGAACCGCACGTGGCCGTCGTAGTTGAACCGCACGACCTTGTCCCCGTTCTTCACCGCGTCCAAGAGACGGAAGGCCTCAAGCTCGACGCCGACGAGTCTCGCCCCCGCCGACCGTCTGCTCAACCAGCGAGAAAGCTTTCCTCCGATCCGACGCCGCCGCTACAGCCGTCGGTCGTTTATGCCCCGGCCGCCGCCGCCGCCTGGTTTGTGATTTGCCAATTTTTTTCCCCTTTTCAATTGAGGGTTTTAACGATTATGTAGTTAAAAAACAGAGAATTTTAGATGTATGAAAATATGTTAATGCTGGATTTTACATATAGAGATTAAATAATCATTGTATTATTTATCTTATTTTTGTTAAAGGTAAGTTCAATGTAAATAACCACAAAAATATTAATATTATTATATGAACTGGAGTTAGATAGATAGATAGATATATATATATATAAAAAATAAAAATAATTGACATGATTAGGGGTGAGCAAAATAATCCAAATTCGGTATCCAAAATTTTTTTCGGATTCGGATTCGGATAATTCTACGTTCGGATTCGGATAATCCAAAATTTTTATTTCGGATTCGGATTTGAATACAAAAAATTAAATTTGGATTATCCGAATATCCGAAATATTAATTATATAATATATTTTTTTGGGCTAGGCTTAGAAATAAATTATTTTATACTTAAAAATAATATTTATATAATATAAATTATTATTTTATACTTAAAAAAATAATAAAAAATAATTACGAATGGAAATTATAATCAAAAGTAGTATATTTTAAAAAATTCGGATAATTCGGATTATCCGAGTCCGAATCCGAAATAATTCCGGATATTAAATTTCGGATAATTCCTTATTCGGATTCAAAAAACGTAAGTTCGGATATTTCAGATAATGAACATCTCGGATAATCGGATTCGGATTATCCGAAATGCTCACCCCTAGATATGATACCAAAGGTGCGGAAAATATCCGAAATGCTCACCCCTAAACATGATACCAAAGGGGCGGCCACGTGTCAGGAGCCTGGCAAGCTCCATCGCGTCCGCGCTTCCCTTTTCCACGACATTTTTTAAAGGGTTAATTACCCTCAGGTCCCTGAACTATTGACGATTTTGTAATAGGGTCCCTGTGTAATTTGAATAAGATTTAAGGTCCCTGTGTTATAACGAAATATTACTCTCAGGTCCCTGGCTTAACCTTCGCTGACATCATCAATTTTTTTTTATTTTTTTAAC
>SOPF01026730.1:167263-193620 GCA_012979155.1 Hypericum perforatum | reverse complement strand
ACGGAAACCCGAGTCTAATCTTTTACTTGCTTTTGATTTAGAGAATTGTAATCAACAATTTGGATCAATCAATTGACGAGGTATTTTCATAACTCGTGATCAAGTGCTGTATTTTCATTCATCTACTTGATTATTAATCTTTTGGTTGCTTCACGTTGTGTGTTCACATATTGAGATTGACAATCTTAGTTTGTGACACAGATTCTATTCGTTTCGTAATATTTTGTTAGGTAGTGATCGTAGTGCAAATTTCGGATTGACAACCCTAGGTTTGTTTCACGATGCATAGCAGTTAATTATAACCCATCATTCGATTCGAAGTGCTTAGCTTAAGATTGAAATCCATAATCTGGTAATTAGAGAATTGATTATTCTGTCCCTGTGGAGACGAACTTAATTATCATTATATTACTTGATCGATCGTGTTCTCTTGCACGTATTTTATACCCGATATTTATCGCATCAGTCATCAACTGTGCCAAGGCTTTGCTGCTATTTCTTTTATATATATATAGTCCTTGAAGTTCTTGATGTTTACTTCTGCTTATCTTTGCCCATCGCAGAGTTGAGGTATTTTTTCTTGCTATGCCAGTCCCTGTATTTAGTTTCAGAAGTCCTTATATTATATAATAGTTGAAAATTAACACCAAGTTGTTTCTTGTACAGGATGCTTGCAGATCCTGCGTTTTTATACAAGATTTTGTTGGAGCAAGCTGCTACCATTGGCTTTTCTGTGTGGTCGGAGTTGAAAAATCGCAAGGATAGGTAATTGATTATGATCTTTCCTTCTGACTGTAGCGTTCAACTAACTTTTAGGGTTAATTAATAGTGGACTGTTGCTTGGAATGCAGAATTAAGGAAGAATGGGATCTGGCTCTCTTAAATGTGCTCACAGTGACAGCATGCAATACCTTTGTTGTCTGGTCTCTTGCTCCTAGTCGCTTGTATGCGAACACTTCCCATTTTGACTTGCAAAATACATTACGGAAGCTACCGAACAATATTTTCGAGAGCAGTTACCCACTGCAGGAATTCGATATTCAAAAGAGGATACACTCGCTTCTTTATAAGGCTGCAGAATTTTGTTTGGTTGGTATGACAGCTGAGGCCATACGAGGATCCTTGTCAAATGCTTTGGCCAGTACAAAGAATAACAGGTGATTCAGTCTGAAATTCTGTTTACTCGCTCATAGTGTGACAAATTGTTAGGGTTATGATTTTTTTTTGGGTAATCTTTCGGTTATTGGAGCTTAGTCATTTGTCTATGTTTGACAGGGTATCTATGACAATACCTCAAGTGAGGACTAAGGCAGTTGGTTATGGTGCTTTTCTTGGACTTTATGCAAGTCTCAGATACCAATTGTTGAACGGATTGGATAGAGCGTTGGTGAGACATTTTGATGTAATAGGGCTGGTTCTTGCTTTGAGCGCAGGCTTAAGGTATGCTTCATCCTGAATTTGCCAGTTCCGCTGAAATTATGCACCGAGACCCTATTACCGCATGGCACGTGTACTAAAATGGATGGTTTAGTTCTTGACGTGCTGACATCTTTTCTCTGATTTTTCGGTGTTGGTATCACAACAAAATGTTTTTCGGCGTTGCTCAATTACCCATGTATCATTGAGTGTAGAGTAGAGCTTATAATGTACATATCATCGTTAATATTCTTTATTTTTGTGTAATAAGTCGTTCTCGTAAAATTTTGTTGTTCCATTAGCGCGGATGCTGCATTTTGAGTTTTCTTCTATTTTTGTGTAGGCTTTTGAATGCTCAAGTGGGAGAAACATCAAGACTGGCCTGGCTTGGGGCGGTGGAGGCTGATCCTACGAATGAATCTTTGAGCCCTTTGAAGCTTGCAACCGTCTCTCGGGGGAAACACTGAAAGAAGCTTTTGTCTCTGGGCTTGGATGCCTCGGCATCAAACAAGGGAAATCTGCCCTTGTTGATTAGCAACTACCAACAACGAAAACCACTAAGAAGACTGAGCGAAAGAAAATAGTTGAATAAGCTCTGTCGACGTTACGCACAGTATCTGATTCGGCCTGACACCAAACAACGCAAACTTGTGCTCAACTCTTGGGAATTGGTAAAATCGGATTACCATTCACATCATTTTTGGCTAACCAAAGTGTTCGCTTGTTGCATGAACAGAGTAATCGCCACAGTGGAAGATCTCTGTGGGGTGGACAGATACTAGTTTCACGATCCGAGTTTTCGAGTTGGTAACCGTGGTGCTAGTTTAGAAATGCCAGATTCTTTAGAGGCGTAAACGGTTCCACAAATTTCCATCCAACCTGACTGAGGAGGTATATCAATATTGCTGGGTAGAATAGGATTTAAGATTATGGTTCGGAACACGTGAGAATCTTTTTCAGTAGTCATACAACGAAATTACCATTTAACCCTTGTTTGCTCAAGGGCTTTAGTTGTGTAACGATGAGGGTTATATATGGGTTCAGCTGTTTATATGTTTGAATTGTCCGAATCATTTTCCATTTAAACACGCCTTCAGTCTCTGCCGTTCTCTCTCTGCATGCCAGTTGGGAAATCGTCTCCTAATTTGAAATGCACTAGTCTACCGAGTAGATTTGAATTTTCTTAAAATGTCTCAAATTTGACTGTACAAGTAGAAATACTGAAAATATCATCCTGATCCCGTTGATAGTGGTCGACTTGACAGAGTGAGCAAAAGAGAATTGTACAAGTCGAACTTGACAATTCTATGGAACAAGTAGGGCATGTGGAAAACACTAGTACTCTCGTGGATTTCTCAAGAATTCTCTATTACATTAGTCTCTTGTATATATGAATATTGTTTATTTTTTCCTCCCGTTCCTACCTTGATTGTTCCTAAAATAAATCAAAATTGTGTCCCTAAAAAAAGTGAAAACTTCAGAAGAACCGCTGCATTTTCCATTAGGCTGGACCAAATATTGTTTCAGTGGTTATTTTGCATTACAGTCCTTTGCTTTGTAAGGCACAACAAAAATTTAACCCATAAAAAAATATTCGAATAATATTTTGATTTAGTGATCCAATGTGTAAATGATTTGACAAGTTTCAAACTTTTTATAAATTTATCTTTAAAAAGAACTACTCACAAAGAAAGAAATAACATATGAGACTAATTTTAGGAGAGGACAAGAATAAACCAATAACCAACAAAAGAAAAATTAGTCCTATGGTTCTTGCATATCATGCATATGGTTTCTTCACAATATTGATTCAATTTCAACCTCTAAATTTCATTGGTCACATCAGATAATTAGCTTAAACGGCAAGAAACTCCAATGCACATATTAGTATTTTCAAATCGTTTAGAGCCGTTTATTTTTTTTATGCTATTATTATAAACACTAGTACTAAAGATGAGAAAAGCTTGGTAATAGACTATCAGGTAATTCATATATGATTGTGTCACTGGCCAAATTTAAGGATGGTGACGTAGACCCTGACCTATTTACAACACAAAATGAATCTAGTAACTTTCATAAGTATTTTCAACTTTACAAAATCTAAAGTATTATAAGAAACTCTCGAGTTTGAAAAACAAAGAGAAGTATTATATATTGTTTATATTTATCCCATTATCAAATGATACAGTGTGGTTACGGGAGCAAGTAGACAGAAAAGCAAAATGGAAACTAGAAACTTAATTTAAGTCGCGAAGAAGCAAATTAACATGACACCAACAAAGTTATCACCGGATGAATTCAAAGCCATATAATTGAGCCTGCCAATTAGGAGACTAGGAAGAGTCGGTGTTTTGAAAATACTTGTATGCACATAGTTATGTCTAATACATATAAGAAACTGACGTAGGACCGTACAAGACCATCAGTGCAATCCGTGCAAGTGCAAGCTTTGTTCGCCTTCTATCTACTACGCCTACGTACGAGAAGTTGCATGAGAGTGCATGGAAGTTTCGGTCCATTTAATTAATGGTCTTGCATTTATTTCTCTTTGGATGTAATACGTTAAACTTGGAAACATTCCATTTCTTTTCTGTCCGTTGCTTGGAGGGGCCAGCAACTAAATAATGTGGAGTGAATGCTTGTGATTAAGGCACATCCATTTGTGGACATAGTGGTGGGGAAGGCAAGCGAATGTAACAGCTAGCACAAGCTTAAATCGTGCCTTAATTTTAGCTCTTTCAAATAGAGCTTGGATGGAAATGAATAAAACACATTGAGAATATTGCAGAAAAAACCTTTTGCTGAGTGCAAACCGTGAGAAGCACCTGAGTGTGCTTGAGAGTTCGAATTCTTGCCACTGATTGGCCTCTCTTTGAGCACACCTCGATCACCCTACGGAAGTTGGTGGTCGTTGTACTATCTATTTGCTTTAGATTCGTCAGTTTTATCAACTTCACCTTTGATTTAACTTGTTCTTATTTGATCACCCGAACTTGTTGTATAAACTGAGTTCGTTTTATCAAGTTTGGCCAACTTTACCACGTTTCCCTATGTAAGGTGGTATCAGAGCAATTGAGTGAGATCCTTCTCAACTTCTACATTGGGACTGAGTGATGTTAACACTTGGTGAGTTTCGAGAGACCCTATCTACGAGCTGATCCACAGGACATCGTGATCCCCTGATCCGTGTCCCTAATATCCTACCTAGTACCACCAAAAATCTGAGCTCATGGCCAACTAGGACAACTAGCGTCCGGACATGAATCAAAGATTCACGAACTTGGAGACTACCATCCAGGCAATTTTTGTGCGACTTGACAATCTGGCCGTGCAACCTCCACCACAACCACCTCCAGTGGAGCTATGTAATAACCAAGAAGAAGAGGAGGAAGATGGAGATTCTGATGCTATGCTCTATTTGAGAAGGGGTGTAGAGGCATTTGTGGAGTGAGGGGGAGAGGACGTGGTGATAGAGGTAGAGGAGTTAGAAGGGAGGTTGTGAGAGGAGAAGATGGGGGAGGAGAAGTATTTTATGGTAGGCCATTTAAGATGAACATAGAAAAATTCTACGGTGATGCTAACTTAGAGGTTTTCTTGAAATGGCTAGATTCTGTGAAGAATTATTTTGATTGTATGGAGTTGACAGAGGAACAGAAGGTTAGTTATATAGCCTTCAAAATAGAGTCTGGAGTTGCAGTCTAGTGGCGAAAGGAGCAAGAGTCTCGCCGTAAGAGGGGAGATCTTCCCATTCGTGATTAGCCAACCATGGAGCAGGCGTTGTGCTAGAGGTTTCTACCCGTGGACTACCATCAGACTTTGTTCTCCCAATTTTTGTCTTGCATACAGGGAAGCAAGGCCGTGGATGAATATATCGCAGAGTTCATGAGGCTGGCCATGAGAAATGATGTGGAAGAATACGAGGATCAAATGGTCTCAAGGTACATAGATAGGTTGAACTATGAAGTCAAGAATAGAATGGAGTTTGACACATTCTTGTTTTTCCAAGATGCATGCAATAAGGCACAGAAGATTAGAGTAGCTTTGAAGAAGAAAAGGAGAGTTGAAACCCGTTACACTCCTGGCCAAACTTCTAATGCTAATCGAGGAGTTGAGAAGGGCTCCATACCCGTGGACGATCAGTAGGTTACCCCTAGGACCAGACCCATGCCAACCAATGCTGATCAGGTATAAAGAAAAGGAAAGGAGGTTGCTGAAAGC
The DNA here is from genome assembly GCA_012979155.1 of Hypericum perforatum. Classification (NCBI taxonomy): domain Eukaryota; kingdom Viridiplantae; phylum Streptophyta; class Magnoliopsida; order Malpighiales; family Hypericaceae; genus Hypericum; species Hypericum perforatum. Next base: position 187,986 of record SOPF01026730.1, on the reverse strand, counting down.
TCCTTAAGAATGAGATGCTTCAAGTGCAATAAGTACGGGCATAGATCCAGTGAGTGTCCCTAAAGGAAGTTCACGTAGTTGTACGAAAGAGATGAGTAAGAGGATGCGCTCAATTGTGCCCCCATGGAAGAGAGCAAAGGAGATTTGCAAGAAGGTCTTGAAGAGGATGAAGAATATTATGGAGTAATGAGGAAATTGGCACTATCCATAGATAAGAAAGACACAACCCAATAATACAACCTTTTTTGCACCAAGTGCTACGTGGGAAAAGAAGTGTGTGATTTTATCATCGATGGAGGTAGCCAGGAGAACTTTATTAGTTCACATACTGTGGAGAAGCTGGGGTTGAAAACCACTCCACATCATGCCCCTTATTCCATCGGTTGGGTGCAATCTAGAGGGAGTATCCGAGTTGAAGCTTGCAATCTGGAGGGTGCAATCTCTATTGGTCAATTCAACGACGTTGTGACGTGTGATGTTCTTTGCATGGATGCATGCAATAAACTCCTTGGAAGGTCGTAGGAGTATGATAACAAAGCTAAGCATATGGGGGAAGAAAACACGTACGAAGTTGTGAAGGGTAGTAAAAGATTTACCTTGCTTCCAAGGAAACCAAAGTCTTTTGCTAAGAAGGGGAGAAATTTAGTGCAAATGGTGAACCTGGTGACATCAAGGAAGGAGTTTCAGCTCTCTCTGAAGGAAGTAGGTTAGTGTCACGTACTTGTGGTGGATGGCAGCTCCTAGCAAGCTTCAGATGATTCTATGGAATATCCGCAAGAAGTGCAACTTTTCTTACAAGAGTTTGTGGATGTTTTCCCTCTTGAGCTGCCAAGTGGGCTTCCACCAATGCAGGAGATTCAACATCACATAGACCTGATTCTAAGTGCTATGCTCCCCAACCTGCCACATTATCAAATGAGTCTAGAGAAGCACAAGGTCTTGAAAGATCAAGTACAAGAACTATTGGAGCGTGGATCCATCTACGAAAGTCTAAGTCCCTGTGGAGTTCCTGGCTTGCTCGTGCCGAAGAAGGACGGGTCATAGAGGATGTGCGTGGACAGCAGGGCGATCAACAAGATCACCGTGGGGTACAGGTTTCCTATCCCTAGGCTTGATGATATATTAGACAATCTGAGTAGAGCTATGATTTTCTCTAAGATAGATCTTAAGAGTGGCTACCATCAAACTAGGATAAGGGCTGGGGACGAGCAGAAAATGGCCTTTAAGACCAAGGAAGGATTATTTGAGTGGTTAGTAATGCCCTTTGGTCTCACAAATGTGCCTAGCACTTTTATGGGAATGATGCACCAAGTGTTGAGGCCGTTTTGGATAAGTTTGTGGTAGTTTATTTTGATGATATCCTAGTGTATAGCAAGACTAAGGATGATCATGTGGAGCACTTGCGTAAGGTTGTAGCTTTGCTGTGAGAGAATGAGCTTTATGCAAACCTGAAGAAGTGCACATTTTGGAGGGAGAGTCTGCTCTTTCTAGGTTTTATTATTGGCAAGGATGGAGTGCAAGCAGACCAAGCAAAGTTTGATGCAATACAAGCTTGGCAATAGTCTATGAATGTCAAGCAAGTGAGGAGTTTTCTCGGTTTGGCCTCTTTCTATAGGTGTTTCATCCGAAGGTTTAGTATGATTACTGCCCTTATCACTTCCTTGTTGAAGAAGGGTGTGCTATTTGAATGGAGTGAGGAAGTGGACAAGGCGTTTGTAGAGTTAAAGAATCATCTGAGTTCCACATATGTCTTAGCTCTTCCAAACTTTAGCAAGCTTTTTGAGGTTGATGTGGATGCTGCGGGAGTTGGCATATGTGCTATTCTTAGTCAAGAGAAGAGGCCTATTGCTTATTTTAGCGAGAAACTCAGTGAGTATAGGTAGACTTGGAGCACTTATGAAAAGGAGTTCTACGCTGTTTTTAGAGCTTTGAAGATGTGAGAGCACTACCTAGTGGGCAAAGAATTTGTGTTGTACATGGATCACTAAGCTTTGAAGTTCTTGAATGACCAAACATGACTTGCTAGTCATATGCATGCAAGGTGGTCAATGTACTTACAACATTTTCCCTTCAAGATAGCTCACAAGAGTGGTGCAACCAACATGGAGGCTGGCACCTTAAGTAGGAGAGCGATGTTGCTCACAGAGCTGAAAGGAGAAATCATGACCTTTGAGTACCTCTATAAGTTGTATGACGAGGATGAAGACTTTGGTGCAATTTGGCTGAAGTGCCAAGACAGAATGGGAGTAGAGGATTTCCATGTGCACGATGGATATCTCATGAAAGGCAACCAACTATGCGTTCCCAAGACCTCACTTTGGGAACAATTGGTATGGGAGATTCATGGTGGAGGAATGTCTGCACACTTGAGGTATGACAAGATGCTGGATGCCTTAGCATCATATTTTTATTGGCCACGCATGAGTAAGGAGGTCAAAATTATGGTGAGACACTGTCGGGTTGGCCAAGAAACCAAGGGACAAGTGCAAAACACTAGCCTATACACCCCTCTCCCCATTCCAAAGTAGATTTGGGAGGACCTTAGCATGGACTTTGTTCTTAGTTTGCCCTGAACCCCGCGTGGCTATGACTCTATTTTTGTTATAGTAGACAGATTTTCAAAGATGTCCCATTTTATACCTTGTCGCAAGACCACGGATGCGCATGGAGTTACAAGGCTGTTCTTTAGAGAAGTGGTGCATCTTCATGGAGTCCCTCGCACCATTATCTCAGATCGAGATAAAAAGTTCCTCACCAGCTTTTGGCAAACTTTGTGGAAGCTATTTGATGCATCCTTGCAGTTTAGTACCACTACGCATCCCCAAACAGATGGGCAAACAGAGGCAACTAACCGCACTTTTGGCAGCATGTTGAGGAGCCTTTGTCATGAGAGAAAAAGGCAATGGGATCTTGCTATTCCCATTGCAGAATTTGCGTACAATTGCACAAAGCATCGCTCAACAGGAGAGTCCCATTTTGCTTTAGTTTATACGAAGGTTCCTAACCACATTATTGATGTGTCCAATCTTCGCAAGCCACCTAAAGCCAATGCCACAACTGTTTCCTTTGCTGATCACATGCAAAAAGTGTTGGAGGCTATGAAGAACATGCTTGCCACGACATATGCTAAGGAGAAAGCTCGTATCGATGTGAGGAGAAGGGAGCAAATTTTCCAGCCAGGATAAGAGGTGATGGTGTACTTCAGAAAGGAGAAGATGCCTTCAAACATGGGTGGCAAGCTATAGCCTAAGTGGTTTGGGCCTTACAAGGTTTTGAGGAGATTGAATGACAATGACTATGTCATCGACCTGTCCAAAGAATATGGCATTTCCAAAACATTTAACGTGGCAGATTTGACACCATACTACAACCCATTGTCATTGCCATCACATCTAATAACTTGGGATGAGTTGATTTTCAAGAAGGGGAGACTAACGTAAGACTGTACAAGACCATTCGTGCAATCCGTGCAAGTGCAAGCTTTGTTTGCCTTCTATCTACTACGCCTACATACGAGAAGTTGCATGAGAGTGCATGGAAGTTTTGGTCCATTTAATTAATGGTCTTGCATTTATCTCTCTTTGGATGTAATACGTTAAACTTGGAAACTTTCCATTCTTTTCTGTCCGTTGCTTAGAGGGGCCAGCAACTAAATAATGTGGAGTGAATGCTTGTGATTAAGGCACGTCCATTTATGGACATAGTGGTGGGGAAGGCAAGCAAATGTAACAGCTAACACAGGCTTAAATCGTGCCTTAAATTTAACTCTTTCAAATAGAGCTTAGACGGAAATGAATAAAACACATTGAGAATATTCCAAAAAAAAACCTTTTGCTGAGTGCAAACCGTGAGAAGCACCTGAGTGTGCTTAAGAGTTTGAATTCTTACCACTGATTGGCCGCTCTTTGAGCACACCTCGATCACCCTACGGAAGTTGGTGATCGTTGTACTATATATCTGCTTTAGATTCGTCAGTTTTATCAACTTCACCTTTGATTTAACTTGTTCTTATTTGATCACCAAACTTGTTGTATAAACTGAGTTCGTTTTATCAAGTTTGGCCTAGTTTACCATGTTTCCCTACGTAAGAAACATAATTTAATTATGTTGCATATTATTCAAGACACACACTAATATGCATACTAATTATATGATCATATACGCTCAAGAAAAAATATTGGTAAACTACATAACGTCCCATATCATCATGCAACTTTTCACACAAACATATAATCATATAGTCTAAGTATACAGTAATGAACTAGGATATCCCCAAACTATGAACTCATAGACTAACATCCTCAATTAGCATGAAAATCTGTCCATTTCTCACAAGAAACAAACATAGCATATGTGATATGATTACCATTCAACCAATGTTACAATATAACAAGATTGATTTTAGAAGAGTTTAGGCATAACTATTGCAATTTGGTAAAATATGCATCATTTTCTCATTCAACCCCAAAATTTAATGATTCTAATTCATGTGGATTTTTAACACATACATCTATAACACTTTTTAATTTTATGATTTATGAAATGACATGGCTAGAAAAGAGCAAAAATTTGATGTGCTAAAAAATATGTTTGATTTTGTTAGTATTAAAATTTTTTATGAAAATGATTTGTTATGTGACTATATTTTAACATGGCTCGATTGGGGACTTATTAAAAATATTAAATAGTTTAAAGTTTATTTTTAAAGTCCATAAAAAAATTTGGATAAAAAAGAATTTTTTATGCAAGTTGAGTAGGTGGCAACACATGGTAAGATAACTAAGCTACTTACATGTGTATAAAAGAAAATTTTCTTTTGAACCAAAGATTAGGCATAAATCATTTGGTCATTTAAGAGAGAAAAATAGAGATATAAGTCCAGGAGAAAAGGGGAAAATGAAGGAAAAAGCAGAGGAAGGAAAAGGGGTCAAATTTGAACAACTTGGAGGAATAGGTATGTAATATTGTACAACTTTGCTTAATTTGAGTACAAATCATTTTTCATCTTGAAAAAACTAATAGGTGTAGATTATAAGAGATTTATATGAACCTAGATGAAGGAGGTTAAGATGAGTTTAAATTAGGATTCGTGTGTATAGAAATTAGAAGAGTAAACAAACATCGGGAGTGTAGTTTTATGAACTATGGCTTAGATTTTGGGGTTTCCTTATATAAATTCAAGCTTAAGAATTTAGGAAGAAAATTTTTATGTTTTCTATGAGGTATTTCCATGTTAAAGAGGATGATAATAGTGATTAGTTATTATTTATAATAGTTAACTGACATGTTGGATCCAAGTTTCACGAGTTATAAAAAGAAGCACATAGCTTCTCTTTGAATGAATTGAGCAACCATTGTCTTGAAAGTGGCTATTATTTGTATAATGTGTTTAGTTAACTAGACATCGGCGATATATTAACTTGATTTCTTTTTACATAATTTAAAGTATGCTTTATACATTGATTTTTGTCTATATGATCTTTGACGTTGTTTTGGATTATTTGTCTATTAAAATTACTTAGTCTAAGTTGTGATATAATATTATTTTAACTTGTATTTGGGTATATGGCTAATATATATTTGGTTAATATATATTTTGTGCATTTAAAATGTCATTTGTGAGATGGCGGATGATGAGGTCTACCCGTGATTAACCGGAGTTGTTGGCATATGTGCACATATACTAAGAATATATTGGATTTATATACAATATGGTCTATTTGGACAATAAAGTTTGCTTATGATGGCACTTTTAAGATATGGTGTCTTTGTGTAAGTGTGAGAGTGACACTATCCATGCCTTTCAAAGTTTATCCAATTAGTATAATGTATTTTTTGAAAGTTAATATGAATTTGTGATTACATTTGCTATGTGATTCCTTTGATGTCTTTCTTTGTTGAATATGTTTCTTGTTGTCTTAGTTTTGTGTTATATTGTTGGGATCATTGGGAACAAATAATTATTTAAATACATGTTACTTATAATATTTTACTTACTAAAATATTTCAAAATAATTTATCCCTCACTAAATTCATTTGAGCGGTAGTTTGTATCTCAAAAAAAAATTTCTATCTAACTTTGAAGATGTGCCATTTGAGGAGTCTCTAGATAACTTTTGTCTTCAAAATAAAGTTTCTATCTATCAAAATACATGTTGTCTTCCATTGTGGGCTACATTTGAAAGTCTCTAGATAACTTTTTTCCTTTTATAATCTATGTTACTTTATTGTACATATTTTTTGATTTTTTGATGTATAACCGTAGATTATTTTTAATATATAATATATGGGTAAATTTGTGTTTATGTTTTGAGATAGATAGGTTTGTGGATATGCTGTTTGAGGAGTGTATTCCAACTTCTAAATTATGTCAACCATGATTTGGATAATAATAATATATTTGTTTGAAGAATAATTTCACAAAAAAAATTTTAAGTTCTCTAAATTAGAAAGATGTATTATATTTAAACCTTGTTGGGTTATCATGGTTTATTATTAAGTTTGAAATGATCTAGCAGTGGTTAGTAACCATATATTCGAGTCAAAACAACATACCCATCACATAAATAAAAGACCAAGAGCATATATAATAGAAATGATATATATCACACATTCATATATTATTACTAAGCCAGGATCACATATTCTCTAACTAGCCCACACATGTGCCACATACGTCACAAATAAATCTGATATAATGAAATATAACATATTAGCATATGACCACTATATAGATAAAATTTATATGCATGATACATACATATTTGAAGTTTCAAATATGCACATATATTAAAGACACTAAAATTTTCACGATTTATATGCTTACTCAATTAAAGACTACTTGATGGATACTTATTTCTCAATGTAAGTCACCTTTCACTTTGGACTTTCATCCAACCATTCTTCTCTAACTTATTTCTTTCTTGAAGAACTTTGCAATAGTATCATGTATTCTTTATAAAATTCTGAATAACAAAATGAGGTTAGGTCTTCTCTTTTCCTAATAAAAATAGTATTGATGGTTGAAAACAATCAACTGAGATACAATCATCTTAAATAAATTAAAAATAGTTAGTCCAACCTTCTACTAAGTTTTAGGATGATCCTTTTATCCAAATATGGTATATAAAATTTTAAAATAATTAATTAAATCTTCTAAAATTTATAATAAGACACCAAAATCAAATTCAGAGTATAAGTAGACTTACAAGAACTTCTTCTTTAACCACTCCAATTGAATACTCTAGCTAATTTTATATTAATTTGGTATTCCAAATATGACATACAATGTACCTTTAGAAAGTTCTTTGATTCATTTATAATATGTATGAAGATACCATAGTCTAATTCAGAGTCCAAGTAGACTTACTAAGCACTTTTATTTATACTTAGCTCAAATTATACAATACACTAATTAGTCTACAGTTCAAAATATATTTTTCATTCATTATTTGATCAGAATGAAACATACATTATACTATTAGAAAGAATTTTAAATCTACTACAACTTTTACGACAACGTGAAAATTTAATCAAAGCAAAGGTAACTTACCAAGTCATTCTTTTTTCACATACTTCTTCATCTTACCTCTAAATTTCTTTAACTTTCTCTTTCTCTTTTGTATTGCAATTAAGTTTTGGAGTTTCTTGCCTCTTTGTAACGTTCTTGAGTTTCAAAAGTATATATATTAGTAAGCATCCAGCATGATTCACCTCTTCAACTAATTATAATGTATTGTTTTAGTGGTGAATTACAATTTATCCCTTGTAAATTGAGTTCTAATTAGAAAGTGCCTAATTTTGGCTCAATTTTTAGTGAGATATTTTAATCTTTACCCTAATTTATAAACAAAACAATTTTATGTTTTTGTGTCTAGTTTTTGGATCATATTTTTTGTATCATTTGGAGAAATATTGAGAGTGCATAGCTAAATTTACTAAATATATGTTGTGCTATCTAAATTTTTCTAACTATCTTTATTAAAGCTTTGTAACTATTTAGCAAAGCTTTGTTAAGGATGATCTAAATAATAAGAAGACTAGAGCACAATCTAGAAATATTTTCAAACCTATATCACATGTAGATGACACAAAAATATCAATTATTCTAACCAACTAGCCTATATCATGTAGTACGTAAAGTGTTAGTCAAATAAATGTCAATCCATTCCTCCGGTATATGTCTCTAATTTCCAAATAACCTCTTTTGGAGAATGATTTTGTTATTTCACTTTTATAAATGAAAGATCTTTTGCCTTGAAATTTCTCACTTATCAATCAAATACTTGAGTATATCAAATATTGAAAGTACACATTTGAGTGGTCTATCACATGTCCAATCATGCAAATATCTCCTAAATATTAAGAAAAATAATAATACATGTATATATAAGAATAGGAATGATAATGCCAACCGATAAATTACTTGGCCAACCTACTATAGAGTCTCGAATGTTCTAACATATTTTAGACTTAGTTTATCCTTCTTATTGAACTTTATGATCACTAGAGATATCTTGTGAAATATATTAGCACTCACTTCAAATTCAATATTTTTTCTACTTCTATCTCAGTATAATAAAAACCTTCTGAAATGATATATGTTGAACTAAAAAAAATGTTACTTTAGAAAAGTTATTAGATATCACAGATTTACATTTTTTCTAAAAAAAATTTAAAATTTTAAATGATTACTTTACTGATATTCAAATTATATAAATCTTGATTTATAATGTCATTTAAATGCTATATTCATTTAAGATATATTCTTATAATAAAATGACAATCACAATAATTATTTAAAGATAATTTAGAAGATGAATAATGATGTAAAATTTATTAAATAAAGAAGTCAAACATTAAATAATATCTTAAAATATTTTTAGAATTTGTAAAGTATGTAAAATATATGTATTTATTTACAATATCAATTTATGAAAAATTATGGCCCATCCAAATCTTTCTACAGATTATCATTTATTAATTATATGATCGTATATATGTAGGATTATATGGTTATCATGTATTTAATGGCCTTGAATGATGTTAAACATAGTTAAGTTGTATCGTTCTTATATATCAGATATAATTAATTTATTATGTTCTATCTTCATACTTAGTATTTTAAAACACTTATCTCTTACTAATATATCTCATGTTCTCAGCTATCCTAGTTTTTCTTAGATTCTAGTGTGTACGGTATTTGCACATCTCTTTCTTTCTAGGGTTACTATTTTGAGTTCCACGGATCGTGGTATCTTTCATACTGATGTAGAGATTTTCCCATAGTTTTCAATACAGTTCCACAGGTCATGCCAGTTTTTACCTAGAAATCGATTCTACCTTATTATCAGTTGAACCAATGGTTGAACCAAAAAAAAGTTTGACATAGTTTCATCATATATATATACATATAAAAAAATAATAACATCAAAGTTCATTCCAAAAAAATTTGACATAGTTTTGCTATATATATATATATATATATATATATACATATAGAATTTAAGGTTTAAGATATATAAGTTTATGGTTAGGGTTAAAGTTAGGTTTAAGATTAAGGATTTAGGATTAGAAGTTTATATTAAGTCACTATTCAAACCAAAATAATATTATTCCAACTAAAATTACTTAAATATATGTGTACATAAGTTTTTTCAATTACATAATAACATCAAGTTATATAATTTATCTCAAATTACATAATTCAAAAAACATAAATGGTACAAATAATTCCTATAAATTTTTTAAGAAATAATTTTATAAAAACATTATAAAATTATAATAATAAATAAAATATCTAAAATGCCAACACGAATGGAATGAAGTAATTTTCTAACATAAAATAAAATACTTCCTAATATTTTTCTAATAAAATAAATTGTTCTTTAATATTTTTCCAATAAATTAAATTGTTCTTTAATATTCGTAGTTTAAAAATTATATATATTTAATTAGAATAGGTAATGAATAAGTTGGTGTGGTAAAATGGTAAAATTCTCTCTCTCCACCCCCTCACCGAGGTTTGATTCCTACTTCCATCATTTCAAAAGTTTTACAAAAAAAATTAAATACGGACAGCTTTAGGTCTTTTTGGTCAAACCGAAAATTTTTGGTACAACCATACCTTTGTATCTGCTAGTTGGACCAGAAATTCTCCAATTGGACTAAAACCCAGGCGAACTTATATTCACCTACCGGTATCCATTCTAAAATATGGTCTGACTGATCAGACTGTCAGTCTGACCGCAAAATTGAAAACAATGGTTTTCCATAGAGATTTGCAAAGGCTAGATCCTAGCCTATATTTTGGTTTGAACATTTTATATCATAAGATAGATATTGGTGCACACTTTTGGTGGTGATTTCCATACCATCTATGTATATTTTATGGTTTTGAGATGTGCTTTTATATAGCTCATGTTTGAGTTAGTTTAAACTATTTGATAAATTTATGTTATGGTTTGGACTTACTAGATCAATATTATGTCATTGCCATAAGCTTTGATATTGTGGCACAACCTTCAATTTCCAAGAAACCAAAATATTGAATAAGGTTAAATTTACCAAATTAAAAGAATATGAAAATTTCAATTATCCACAAAGAAGAGAGATGAAGAACTTAAGTCCATAAAGATAGTGGAAGAAAAAATTCTCAATTGGTTTAAGAACACTTATTTTTCATCTTTGAACCAAAGTTATTTATTTTTTATTGTCAACCTCAACCGTGACATTGCCAATTTTCTTAATTCTAAATATGGTCATAATATTCACTAACTCATGTGTTCAAGAGAACAAATATATATTCGAGTAAAAGTTAATGTAAAAATTTAGTTTTATTTGTAGATTAAATTTTTATCTCTTATTTGTTTAATTTTTGAATGATATTTATTGAGTAAAAAAATTTATATTTGAAATAAAAGTTAAATAAATCCTTTATTCACTCAAAAGATTTACATAAATTTATGTATTTTGAATTATATCACATAAACTCCCATATTTTCTTAAATGGGTCAAATAACACCCTTAATGTTTTTGCCACCAATGGCACATCATCACTTTTATGGTGTTCTTGTCATATTAAAAATTTCACATCACCTTTAAGTTATTATAAAAATAAAAAATTACTATTATGCGCTTGGATTCTCTCCAACTTCATGTAAAAAAATGTTTAAAGGACAACAATGTTCTTTTATACCATAGATAAATAAATAAATTTAAGATGTCTATCTTATTTTAGTTCAAATTGGTGAAATCATATCCATGTCGATGCAAATAGCTAGACAAGCCTCCAAATTTGATTTCTCTTTTTATCTCATTAATAAAATAAATCACACTACCTCTATGTAACCACACATTTGTCCTCTCCACTAAATGAGAAGATTCTTAAGACCTTTCGTAGTAAATTGAATTGTTGATAAAATTCTGGTAGTCAATTGATACGACTAGAAGAAAATTTTATTAGATGATTTAAAATAAACTCTCTACGTCAAAACTGAATGGTGGACTTGGTTTTAGAGATTTTAGGACCTTTAATGTTGACCTCCTTGTAAAAAGTAAGTATGGAGATTAGTCTATTTCCCTAATTCTCTTTATTCTCTTTTATTTATTGGCCAATTTTTTCACAACTCGGATGTGTTCAAGGCAGCTAAATGAAGTAGGTCTTCTTAGATTTGGTCTAATATCTTGAAAAATTAAAATGCTCTTATTAATGGAATGGCTTCTAGGGTTAAAAATATTCCTAACTCATATATATTTGGGCAGACCCTTGAGTCCCATCTTTTCATGTTATTAGAGTCAATTCTCATCCTCCTTTTCACTAAGAAAATTCTCTAACTTTGACATCATATTTCAAAGCTAATGTGAATATGTCAACTTTTACTTCTATTCATAATCATTTTTTGAAATCTTTCATGATCATAATAATTTTAATTCATAATTATGTCAAGATATTTAATTTGGATTTATTTTGAAGGAAAATATGATCAAGTCCCTCGAATTTATCTAATATACTAAGTTGTCTCCCATGTTTGGAAAATACATGTCAATATTCCTTAGATTTGGTTTTATTATACATGGAACTCTTTAATATAGATTGAATATTCAAATTTATCTAGTGAAGGCACACGTAAAAAGACCAAAATATTTCTTCTATTTTAAAAAATATATATTTTACCTTCCCCTTCTCTTGCCTCTCCTTTATCTTATGCCTCCCACCATCAACTAAAATCAAAATTCAAACTCAAACCTTACCACCTCTTATCTTTGTCCTCTATTGTTCTTCTTCTTTCTCTTCTCTCTCCTTCCTCCATGAAAAATACCTTATCAAAAGAAAATACTTTGGGTTACCATCTTAACTCTCTTATCTTCACCACTAGCACTTCCACTAAATGAGCTAAAATCAAATCCATTTCTCCCAAATGAGCCAAAACCTAATCCTTCGTAAAAAAGGATAAAATCAAAACTTTCATGTCCTATAAGAAAACCATGCATGCCTCCTTCACTAACATAATTTAATCTTAAATAAAAAGTAGTACTTGTTCCACTAAATGAAAACTTTGTATCTTAATTAATCTTTAAAAGTTATACTATCATTCAAACAAATTAATAAATGAGTGGATTTTTGTTCTTACATTGTTGATATATTTGGTTTAGTTTGGTCGTGTTTTAAATGATATTATTTTGACTTGTTAAGTTCAAATTCATATGAGTATCCAGTATTATGTTTTCATTTTGGTAACATGATCTGTGTTTGGCACATTGTATAAGTAATTGGTAATATTACAGTAGTATTTATGCTCAACTTTGATATCATGCTGATTAGAATAAGGTGTAATATTTTGTATGTAATTTCTATTAATTTTATAAACACAACATATGAATGTTGGATTTGTCTTTTTCATATGTATAGGTCCTCTTACACTCTTTTGGGATCGTATTATGTTTAGGACTTATATAATATATAGGAAGTGTTGGTGTTGATTAGGATCTATAGATTGAGGTCCTCTAGAATACACTTGCGAGAATCTTGTTATCTCTATTTTGTTCTGACATGCAAGAATGTCGTTTGTCTTTCTAGGCCTCGTGGTTTATACACATTGTAGAAAGGCATATCAGGTAACTAAATATATATGTTATTAAATGGATGAAGAGTAGATTAATTTTTTTGGCTAGTGTAGGAGATGCTCTTTTATCTTTTGGGCTCATAATACATAAATGAGAAAATATTTATCAATGCCCCACAAAATTCTCATAGTAATTTATGCAGACTTTGAAGTCCTATTTTGCTAGACGGCTAAGTTAGGTGGATCAATAACCTCAATTTGTATTCTGATAACTAAATGTGTGTGTATAAAAGTTATTAGCATTCTAATTTATCGAGCATAGTTACAAGGTCTGTTTCATTGAATTATCATTATAATATATGATTTGATATAAAATATTACCAGCTTACGCAGATGTGTATTTTCATTAATGTGCATTATTGTCTTGAATAATATTGGGATAGATTAAGAGTGAGAAATAAAGATGAGGACATACATCATTAGGCATTGAATCCACCTTAAGATTTTTTATTTTTATTATTATAGACCATTATATTTTCGAATACAAGACTTGGTTGAAATTTAAGAAACAAAGTAATCTTATAGAGACTTTTACTTTGTAATGCTTGACATGCCTACATTCTAGAGTAAAGTAAAAATATTAAATTCAAAATATCATTTCCTTGAGCTTACTTAAGTATTGGGAATATTGATTAACGTACTAATAATGTAATGTTTTTTAGAGAAATAACACATTCCCAAGTAGTAATAATATGTCGAGCATGTATAAATGAATTTTGATTAGCAAAAATATACAAGTTTGAGGCACATTGAAATATAAACATTATCTTGAAAAAAAAAGATTTGGATTTGGGTCTGGCCTAATAAGGAGGTCTAGCATCATACAAGATTTGATCATAATCGTACAACACATAAAAGATTAAAAGATAGATCTAATGGCTAAGATTCGTGGGAGTATATATGTCATTTGTGAAAGGAAGGATTTTCACCCCTCTATTAATAAAGAGTAAGTAAGAGAATTTCATCCCACAAGGACTAAGTTCTAGGCCGCAAACTTAACTTCACTATTAGTCTAGGACTAAATGAGAAAGTTTCGTAATTCTAAATACGCAAATGGACACTTGAAATAAAACTACTACTAAACTAGATGATGATTTAATAATTAAAATAAGAGTGGGCTAGGTACCAATGACAACCTAAATAACCAAATGACTCAAGGGGTTTAATAAGTTCATGTTATGGTCCGAGTATCTCTAAGGCAACTAATCTAGGCTCTCGTAATTGATTAGTCTAAATCGATCCTTAATGAGATTTAGGTGAACTAAATGCACTTTCGTATCTAAATAGTCACCTAATCTAACTAAATACCAACTATAATAACCACTCTAAGTACAACTAATTACCTAATGAAATCCCTCATCAAAAGGCAACTAATCAACTAGTCAAAAGGTTCATTAATCTTAACCCCTCTCGGCGAATAGCATTGAACATACTCATAGTCAAGGTGATCAATCAAGACTAAGCATTAAGCTCCATAACTAGAACATAATTCTAAGCATTTAAACCCCCTTATCATTGGCTAAATAGATGTCATCAAGGCATCCCACATACTAAATAACTACTCACACATATCAACAAAAATAACTCAACATTTTCATTAAACCATACAAGAAAATCATAAACAACAAAAGAGAGAGAAAAGGAAATCTCAATATGATTTTCAAGCTTCCTCAAATGCTCCCCCCAAGTTCCTTCAAGTTTTTCCCTAAGTCTAACAAAAGGTAATAAATGTTCTTCTGAAAGAAAAGAGTTAGTGGAGTGGTTGTTACAAAATATCTAAGGTGTAGCTTCTAAGGAAAGTCAAATAATGGCTTTTATACAAGAGTATTCCCTCCAAAATTTTCAGCCACAAAATTTGCTATTTAAACCCAAAATGGGCCAAAAACAAGTCTTCAAATTCAACCCGCTCGTGAAGAATTCTTGCCAAAATTGGACCACGACATTGAACTCAACTTTTACTCCCCTTAGACTCCAAATTTGAAGAAGACCATTGGAAACAAAGTTGTAGCCCAGGATTTCTTTTTTTTCAGAGCCATCTCACTCGCTTCCATCAGACTTTAGATAAGAAAGTTCTCAGAATTTGATTTGCAAGAGGTTAATCTCGCCCATATCTTTGAGGTCCCAATTAAGCGTCCTTCCTCCCGATAAATCTGGTCGCATACGATGATCCAAAGTACATCATATCCTCCATTTCAACATATAATGTCTCCTAGCATGAAAAAAAATAAAATAAAAATTACAAGTCACCACAAGAAAAATCAATGTACGATATATGATACTATATTAATACATATCAAACAAAAACACTAGAATCAAAGGGAAAATGACTCTAAAATATACAAAAAAGATGAGTGTTTCCACACTCATCAATTTGCCAATTTATTTTTCTCTCTTACTTCTCGCAAATCATCCTCTTTCTTCCTCTCCCTCAATATTTCTCTCTAGTATCTCTCTTCTCTCTCTCTCCCTCTCTCTCTCTCTCCCTCTCTCTCCCCCCCCCCCCACCCCTCCTCCTCCTCCTCCTCTCTTGAGTCACCCTCATTCTTACTGGTGTAGGCTTTCTTATGGCAGTCATGGGTGAAGCTCATCTTGCAATTGGCATTCACCAAGTCGAAGTCGCCAAGATGGTAGTAAGGGTTACCTTATTCAATCGAGAATTAACAAGCGACAGAGTCATAGTAATCTAGATTCTCAATATCCTATTGACTTGATCATGGCAAAGAGCAGCAATGATGGAATAAAAAATATGGTGGTAAACATATAAGGCATATAAAATTTAAAATATATATTTTAGATTTATTTTGTTAAGTTGAGTTAATTTTGTGTGAAACTTAGTTAAATTAAAATTTTATTTTAATTTGGAACATTGTTTCAATTCAATAAAATTATCCCAATGACAACAAAAAGGAGTTCTAGATCCATATCCTCCATAATATAACTACAATAATGAGGAATTTTTGATCTTGTAACCATAATCTTGTAACTTTGACTTGAATATGTCATTCAGACTAAGTGTATTATGTCATTCAAACTGACAGTAACACGCTATTTGTAAACTAAAAAGAATATATCATTATAGAATAATAACAACACGTCGTTCTCACTAACAGTACCATATCATTTTTGCCAACAAAAATACGTCATTTTTAACTAATATGAACACGACATCAGATTAACAGCAGCATACCATTCATACTAACTACACTATGCCGTTTTGACCAATAGCAACACAACATTTTCATACTAAAACAAAAATGTCATTTTAGACTAACATGGATATTTCATTATAAAATAATAATGACACGATATTCAGACTAACAACAATAAACTATTCAAACTAAATATGTTATTCAAACTAAGTGTACTATGTCATTTCGAATAGCTAGTGAAGCAGAATAATTATTATTTTACCATGACTCGTGAGTCCTATAAAAACAAAAAACGTGTGTCCTATAGTGAATGTTGTTCGAAAATGGTTGATAAAATTATCGTTGCTATGTATGCACCTACTAGTAGAGCGTGTGAAGTAGACATGTGTTTACATTCAAGTACGCAGATTTTTGTGATTCAAAAATAACTGATATTGACATGACTTTGTAATTCATATTCATCATGATCGAATTTTTGTAATATTTTAACCAGTTTGATCTATAAGTAATATGAATTAAAGGGTTTAAATTAAGAAATAAGCAATGAAGGAAAAAAATGATATCATGTAAAACTTTGTATTTAATGTGGGGATCAATTTTGTAAATATTCATAACCAGAACAACCCATTGTTTGCATTTGATGTGGGGATCACTATGCCAATCTGATCTCTGTTCAAAAGAAACAATAACCTTGCATTTTTAAATATTTTTTCAAATATATGAAATGTATAAAGGAATGGTGGGTAAAATTTTTGAAGCCGTTAATTATTTCAAGTTAGAAAGAAATGGGGTGAAATTATATTTTCCGAAATATAAATTAAATCTAAGTGACACGTGTACTTTTTGTTCTAGAATGGGCATAATTGGGCTTAAAAGTACTTTTCACTAGATGGGCCTAATTGGGCCTCCGTTGACAACATATTTTGACTTAGTTTGGAGGCTGTAGAAGTGTTGGCTTGTTGCACGACCGAAGACACATACTTTTGAGTCGGGAACCGTAGTGCGAGTTTAGGATACCAGCTATCCGAGCATTCGAGTCAACAAATGTAATGCGAGTTCAGGATACTAGTGGTTCCACGATCTGAATTTTTTAATCAGTAGTCTGGTCCACGGTGGTGCGCATGTGGATGGTGAAAACGACGCCAACTCCCACACCAGTGTCAAGTCGGTTTGCACCGATACCGACCAAATACCAATCTGTGACCTTAGATTGGGCATGGTCAGGTTGATGAGACTCATCCCTATCATTAACTGTGGTGCGAGATAAAATCATAGCCTGAGACGTTTAGGTGCATAGTATTTTCCTTTTTCATAATTATATTCACTGTTCGCTCCGCATTACATCCTTTGATTTGTAATGCACAGCAAAAATTTAAACCCAGAAAAAAAAACCTAGGTAATTTACACTTGGAACATGTGGAGATGCTACTTCTTCGAATTTCGAATTCTACAACTGCTTCCGTTTATTCCGCTTTTTTCACCGGTAAGAGCTTCACTTGCCAGCCATTGACCGATCTGGGAGTTGGGTTGACTCTGCAAACATTTAATTAAGGCCTGCCAACTTTTTGGCTTTGACCTGCTGCAACTTTACTTCCGTTTGGTCTGTATGTACTTCAATTTGGTGTATGGCTTTAAGGCCTATTGACAGAAGAGCCTCAAACTTGACGTGTTATGCCCATCTCGAGCAAAGCTGTACTGGGTGTATCCAACAGCTGTTAATGGCTACGGGTGGTCCAGATGTCATTGTATCCAACACAGAAAACACACGACAGCCATTGCCAAACACCACAGTGAACTGATCTCTTGGTGAACATGCATCACTGCTTGAGCTGCAAAACACATGCACATATATCAGCATACCAGTTCATTGCCACGAAAAGAATGAACAGAAATACACGTATCATCTCGTATGGGGAGGGTGTTTAATTACCACACGATATGTGAACTGCAAGAGAAAAATCAGTCAAACTTACATGTTGGTGATGCAGCTATGGTAGATGGAGCAACTGACGTAGATACAGAGCCACCTTGCCTTGAACCATAAGATGCTGCAGGCAGAGGAGACAGATGTGGCGAATGTGATGGTGGTAAGGGAGGAGCTGGCTTAGAGTGTGGTGCCGAAACACCTGGAGAGTGTCTGCTTTTGCTATGTGGACATGGGTAAGGGGAATGAGGAACTGGACCCAAATGATGAGGAGAATTTGAAGGTGGCAAAGATGTGTGGTAACCCCTTTTGGGGCTAGGATATGGATGAAGAAAGATTGACGGAGATGGCGATGAGGGAGTCGGTGCAGACAAAGGTGGATGAGGATGCAAAGGAGGTTCAGCACAGCCACCGTGATGTGGAGATGGAGCTGGCAATGGGATTGGAGCATTCCCATCTAGGGTCCCCTCCAAGTATGATGAGAGTATCACACTTTTCACCTTCCCAAAGAGTGAGTTATCCAAGCCTAAGTTTTTAGCAGGAGATTCTGTAATTGTTTCAGCCAATTGCCTCAGTCTCTGGGGAAGGAGGCTTCCAAAATTTGACACAACGGATGCTTGAACAACGACAGGAGGAGCTACAGTGGAGCCATCCATATTTGTTATTTGAACGAACACAGTCTGCAATAACAACATAACGTGTTCTCATTAAGCAAACCCCCCGAAAAACATGCAAATGTTTTCTACCTTAACAAAGTTAAAACATGAAATTTTATGTGCAATATTCAGTAACCAGTAATTGGGAACTTAAAAATTTATAAGGTTGTTTGGAGAATATCAATTAAAAAAACAAGCTGATGCCCCAAGGAAACCTTCTTGCATATTCTCATACTGTCATCTCCCATGGGCAATATCTTATTGTTGCTTCAGCCTATATCAACAAAGACAACTTAACAAGAACTTAAATATCTTATTGCGATGAACAAATCATTTTATAGTTTACAGATTGCAATCAGTCTAAGCTAGGTTCTCATATCAAAGTAGCTCTGATCAGGAAAATAGCACCCGGAGGTCAAAAATACATATCTAAGTCCGTGCATCAACATTAAACACTGAAACCCTGCTTCGCAGAGATTAAAAATTGCAAAGCTATGATTATACCTCATAGGGCTGCAGAAACAATCCATACTTTAACTGAACCTGTAACTCATAAAGATTGTCCCATATCTCAGATATTGAATTGTTGAGAGTAAAATTAAAGAAGACACGGGGTAGCTGCAAAATAGAATAATGGTCTTGAATCACAGTAACTCCACCAGGGAATTTCAAAATCTCAAAATTGGATGGCTTCCCAAGAGTCAAGTTTGTCAAAGTCAGATTAGATTCCTTAAGGAACAAATCAACCATGGAGGAACGTAGCAAGCTCAAAGACACTGCATTTATCGGAACATTCAAAGGATCAGGAAGAACACCAAACACCACATGAGTCCAGTTAAATGCACCAGTTGGGTGCATCGATAAGATAGTAACCTGAAAATAAAAACTGTTGTTAGTTGAAGTCTATGGAAAGAAGTATCAAAGCAACTTAACAGGGTCTAGAGGTCAAACCTTAGTATCTGGAACCGCTATATCGCTAAAAATATCATACTCTAATCTTCCTATTTGTGGAAGAAGTTCCGAAACTGGCTTTTGCAATCGGAAATACGCATGTACAGGGGCTGCAACACAGAAGAAAAAAAGAACAATAAGCGCAACACCGTTCAAAAATATAATGCAGCTAGATGAAACCGAGAACATACAGAAAACCAGTCACCCGAATTGGTTGAAATATAAAGATGAACAACAACTGACAAGAGCCTTATCCCGGATCTTCAGAGTCTCCGTAGCCATAGAATGGGTCTCAAAAATACTTCCACAATTCAACAATTTTTCAATCAAACTGGTACCCCAAAACTCCAATGCACAATTGAAAGGAAAGCAACGAACAACGACAAGATAGGCCCATCCGCAAACAAGATCCACCCACCAACACAACCAAGCAAATCAGGGAAGCACAAACCCTAAACCCTAACCCTAAACCGAGATAAACAACATTACCACTGAGCTTGATCGCATCGGCGACATCGAAGGAACCATCGGGGGCGCGCCTAGGGGAAGGGGAATGGAGGATCAAGAAGATCCCGGACACGAGCAGGAACAAGCTGAGAACCAAAACGGCGACGCACCGAGGGCTGAGCTCGCGGGCGGAGCAACGGCGACAGAGAACGATCAGAGGGGTCCCGCCGCCAGCCGCAGCGCCACGCCGTAGATCCGGCTGCTGCTGCTGAACTTCCTTCCCCATTGTTGAAGTTGCATCTCAAACACCAAAGATCTCTCTCTAGAACCCTCCTCCAAGCTAGTAGTTGTTGGTTTGCTCTAATTGGGGATGTGGGTGCGGAGAAATTGGAGGGATTTAGGGGAGACAACAAGGACAAGTGTGCCTCTCTCTCTCTCTCTCTCTCTCTCTCTCTCTCTCTCTCTCTCTCTC
>SOPF01026730.1:106091-162015 GCA_012979155.1 Hypericum perforatum | reverse complement strand
TGGGTTAAAACAATGGATATATAAGGGATTTTGGCTCTAAGGCTCTAGGCTCAACGTCAAAGTATGCCCCCGTCCTTTCACTCACTTCCACACAACCTAGACTACGATAAGTACTAGTAGGATATCTCGATCAACTGACTCTAGTATGCATCTTATAAAAAATATAGAGACTGGTGCCTCTTCCATCGACTCAGATACTTACAAGGTGCACTCAACAACTCTCTAGTCTAATCTATATAGTGAGACCACTAGTCTAAATAATAGAGTGCGAGGTTTCTACCAATTCATAGGCTTTACGCTCGAATTAAATCCCTAACTAAGAGAATGATAATATTCTAACACAAGTTGAAAATTTTTGAGGGGGTCAAATTTTTGAAAAATTCATGCCAAGTCTAAACTTAAACAAAACAACCTAACATGCTGGACAAGTTTAAACATCCTAAACAAGACTAAACAACCTAAAAGGAAGATTCCTAGAAGGAACCCTCCTCCACACTTGAATGACACATTGTCCTCAAGGTGTCTAAGATACTAATAAATACCTAATCACAAAAAGAAAACAAAAGTGAGATAGTTTTACCTCGATGACCTAGTACATTAAGAAGCATCAGGGAAATTTAACCCAGAAAAGCTTAACTGGGAACACTTCCCTACCAAATCACCAAAGATATGAATAAACTATACATCTCAAAACATGCATACATACAAACAAAGGGGGTGGATGTAAACTACCTCCTTGTGACCTTTTCGGCTCTAAGCCTAATAAGATCACCTTATAGTAACACAGTATGATCATTAAATAAGTTACAAACACACAAAATCAAAAACATAATCAAAAGACATAAAAGTAAACAAACAAAGAAAATAAATAAAGTAAAATAACAAAGTTTAACAAAGTTAAAAGAAAAAGGAGCTCCCTGTCATTCTTATGGAGGCAGTGGTGGGAATATAAAGCTGCTGCCAAAGTTCTCCACCCAGGTGCGCATCTACACAGCGTGTGCTCACTGCTGCTTATAATGCTCCTACTAGCGTGCCATATAAGCTCTCTGGTTAGTGTAGAACGCCCTCTGTTCCTCTCTTTGAGCTTCAAACTTGGCCTTCATGTGAGTATTGTAATCATACTAGTGGTCCCACCTGGCTGTGTTGCTAACTGCATAGTCTTGTAGTTGTACGTCATACCCATGCAACTACTCTCCGTAACCCTGTAGCTGTACCTATATCATAGCAAACTGGTCACATAAATACTGCATCTCTACCTATGGTTAGGTGCCCAATGGCTTGGCCCTGCTTCATCATGATGGGCTAGGTCCTGATGTTTATGTTCCTCTTCTCTCTATGTTGGCATCTGCCCTGCTGCCCTAAGGCGATCCTGAATTGCTTTGTGCCTCTCCTATGGCTTGTAGACACATATCTCCTTGTCGTTTGCAATTGTCTTCTCGATCAGCTTGCTATAGTGGAGTTTCTCAATGTCAAGTGGCACCGGTTCCACAATTAATCCTTGAAAGTCTGCAAACTGCTCAGAGAAATGGTGACATGCAATGCGAGAAATAATATGACCCAAGTACAGATACCTAGGTTCCTTATCACTAATGGATCATGGAAAGTAGTCAATAACCATGGCAAATATGCTAAACAAAATGTCATGGCATAGATAGTCAATGGCATAAAGTTGAGATTAGAACACTTTAGACTCTTCCCATTGACCACTAAAGGCCAGAGTCATAAAGTGATAGAGGATACCTAAGTGTGGTTCCCTAATTAGGGTATTAGGTGCCTTCTCCAACTCGTATCTCTCAAAACCAATAATCTCTTACCATACTCGATAGGCCTGACTAGCAGGTGTGAAGTTTAAAGTCTCTACTCCAGACTTAAGGTCAAAGAGGTCATTAAATTTAGTTTCATTCATGCCAAAATTAGTATCAAAGAAATGTGCAGTGAATGAACTTCTATTTACTGCAACCTACAACGTACAATAGAACTCTAACGCCAGCTCCTGCCTAGCCATAATTTCTCTATTCTCAAAGTAATCCCAACCCAACTTACTAATGGCCGACCACAACTTTTTATCTACCCCTAATCTCTTCATGTCATTCCAATCAATTTTGAAATGACTAAGGGTAGTAAGTTGAGAAAACTTTTGATACCTCTCTATCCCAATCGTGAAAGATTGCGAAGAGAGCGTCATAGCGGTCGTAGATGTCTAGAAGTAGAGAATCTGGTAGTGAAGGCGTAGGGTTTTGCGCACGCTTTCTCCTGTCCTCATAGTGAACATGGCTAGATCCTGCATCATCTATCATCGAGGAATGTGTTTCTGGTGTTGTTATGGGGAAATGGTCGAGAAGGATTGGGCTCAATTAGTTTCTAAGTTTTCGACAGTAGGAAAGTTTGGGTTTTGAAATTTTGTAAAGAATGGTGCACACCCGAGAGTTTTATAAACTGTTCTACCCGAAACTGATGTACGCCAGGTCCATTGGCATGCGCCAACTTCTCCGATTTTTCAACCCCAACGTATGCCATTTTTATTGGCATGTGCTAACTTCTCCGAATTCACTTGACATGGCATACGCCATATCCATTGGCATGCACCAACTATGTACGAACCACAAAAACTATACACTTAAGATATAAACACTAAAACTAAAAGATCACACATAAGAAACAAACATGCTAATCTAATTTTTTTGGCTTTTATGTATGCTACGTTCCTGGAAAGCTTGAAAACCAGACGCCCCATCTTCATGGGTCACAGGTACAATTTCAACTTTTGCAATTCACATAACTCACGAATGGTGTACCATGAAAAACTACCTCTTCGTTTAACATTTTTGGTTTTAAGCCTAATAGGGTTGCAATGTAGTAGCATAGTACACTCAATTTGCGAGTTAGTGCTATTCTTGCTACAGTCTCCATCATGTTCTAACTTTCCACTGACGATTCATTCGAGCGATGATCTCGCTATCTGTAACTCTAGGTAAAAGTGCTACTGTAATTCAACTTTATAATGGACGATCGGTCGTTCATAAGGCCTTCCTGACGTACGCTAGAGATGGGTGGCGTGTGCCACCCCTAGATTAGGTCAAAGTTCTGGCATACGCCAATCATCCTGGCATGACCAAAAGTTCACAAATTAACAAACCTGGCGTGCACCAGCTAGGGTGGCGTGCGCCATTTTAACAGCAGAGTTGCACCAAATTTTCAATAAGAGTAAGTATGGTTGTCGATCTACAGAGATTGAGGTGTTAGGCCTACTCTAAGGTTTATAAACCAACTAGGATCAAGTTATGAAGTTTATAGTTGAACTTAAGTGATCTAAAGTCTTAAACATCAAGCATCAAGAGCATAAGAAAAAGTACATAGATAGTTTATAACACAAAACAGATTATCAACAACTAAAAAGCTAAAAGCGAGCTAAGTACTTTAAACCAGCAACATAACCATAAGATAAAGAGGGGTCTGAGTGTATGTGATGTGGTTTGAGTGAATCAAAGGCAACTTCAACCACACTTTCATGCAAGATGAGTCTAAATTGTTATTTAACCAAGCTTAGAAGGTTAGATATGTTCTTTCGACCCCACCAACCAACTAAACTAAGTTAAATACCAACTATAAGCTCCACTCCAAGAACAATCAGTAGGTTACAAGGAGATTTCTCTCCTAGCAAGAATACTAATCATCAAATCAACCTATCCATCAATTCTATCTCCTTTCGGTCTCAAGTTTTGACTAGCTACTAAGGCTTGGTGATCAAGCAAGTCTAAGCAATAGGATCAAGCATGTCGATAAGAACACATACATGAACATACATAAGTCTCATCAGTGGCTACATCAAAGGCTCAAAGGCACAAAACTCAAACAACTACTCACACATATTTACATAAACACAAAGCATTAATCAAAGACAAAGAGTAAAAGGGAGGGAGACTTATCAAGACTCCAAGCTCTCCCTTTTTAAGTCCATGTTTTTGTACCAAGAGTCAACTTTTACTTATGTGTTTTTATCCAAAGTTTTTCTCTTTCTTGTTTACAAAGCAAAACAAGCATATATACTAAGCTACTAATGGAATAGTAAACTAAATACCTAATCTAACTTATCTAACAAATCATCTAACCTAAAAATATCTCTAAAGTGTCTGCCAACATTGTCCCCTTGCCTTCACAAAGCCTAAGCCATCTTAGTCACTTCTTCAATTTATTTGTCCAACACTCAGCTTTATTTTACTTTTGTCCGTCTGGTCTGGCGTGCGCCATGTGCACCTGGCGTGCGTCAGCCTTTGCAATTTTTCTTTTCCGAGTGAAAATGGTTGTCTGAGTGATCTGTTGTTCAGATAATGGTTACTTGGTGCACACCAAGCATACATGGTGTGCGCCAGAAGACCGTGCAATTCGTTCCTTAGCTTCATGACTTCCCTCTCGTTCTTGGCTTTGCGTGTGCGCTTGATCAGCCTCCACTTCTCCTCGAATATGCTTCTAAAAATAAACAAACTTAATAAAAAATGATAAACTCAATATAAACACACAATGAATGAAAACTAACACTAAGACAACTAAAATATAACTAAATCAACCTAAAATATAAAGAACAATATATGAAAAGGGTACGAATAATGAGTATTTTTGACACTCATCATCCGTACCTTGGACAAAATTCAAATCTCTTCATAATCCTCTTGTAAGCACTCTTTGATGTTTCTCTAGAGTGTCTCAAGAAGTTTTCGTCTCGTCGCTCAATTTACAAAGTCTCTTTTGCTAGACAGAGAATGATGAGGCAAACATTAATCAGGATTTTTCTAGAAACTAAGACACTAACTAGACGAATATACTTAGCGCAAAACATCATGTTCTTTATTCTCTGCAGATAAAAGAGGCGTTATCCAATTATTCCATTTGTTTATGCACTGGATGGCACATTAACCGATTACACCTCCGTACCTTAATTAATGTCGCCCCCTCCAATGTAGATTTTGCATCGTTGGTTATTGACTCTAAAGACTAACCCCTTGCTATCTTTCAAATCAAATGCTCCAAAAAGAAACACTTTGACAATTTGGTATGGACCGCTCCACTTGGATTTGAGCTTCCCTGGGAAAAGTCTTAGTCGCGAGTTATAGAGAAGAACATGCTGCCCCTCCTTAAAATCTTTCTTGATGATGTGGACATCATGTCTTCTCTTGGTCCTCTCCTTGTAAAGTCTTGAGATTTCGAATGCCAAGTCTCGCATTTTATCCAACTCCTCAAGCTGGAGAATTTTATGCTCTCTGGCCTTTTTGTAATCGTAATTAAGGGTCTTAATTGTCCAAATGCACGATGCTCAAGCTCCACTAGAAGATGGCATGTTTTACCATAAACAAGCCTTAAGTCAATATTCTTATCGGCGTTCTGAATGCCATTCGATAAGCCTATAAGGCATTAATCACTGCCGATTCAGTGTATTTGTACTGCTTTTTGGGTTTGTCTAGCGTGCACCAACTAAGAGTGGCATGCGCCAATTTTCTCATTTTAGCGTCACTGGCGCACGCCAACTAAGGGTGGCATGCGCCAAGTTGTCAGTTACACCAGCACTGGCGTATGCCAACTAAGGGTGGCATGCGCCAGGTTATCAGCAGAAGCAATACAGAGTAAGTCGAGAAATATTGTCCCACAGAGACTAAGGTTCTAGGTAACTCTATGGTTTACAAACATGTCTAAGATCAGATTATGATGTTCGATGATTACACAAGTGATCTAAGTCTAGATAACAAACCTAAATGTCACAACTTTTACTAAATCTAAAGGTTTGCTAGTTTACTAACTAACTACAAATAAAAACTTAGGATACTAAAGTCAGTAAGGCACCTAAACCAGCAACATAACCATGAGATAAAGAGTGTTCTGAGTGTATATGATGTGGTCCAAGTGAATCAAAGGCAACCTCACCCACATTTTCGTGCACGATGAGTCTAAATTGCTACTTAAGCTAGCTTAGAAGATTAGATATGTTCTTTCGACCCCACTAACCAACTAAACTAAGTTAAGCACCAACTATAAGCTCTACTCCAAGGACAATTAGTAGGTCACCAAGAAGATTTCTCTTCTCGCAAGAGTACTCATCATCAAACCAACCTATCCATCAATCCTATCTCCTTTCAGTCTCAAGTTTTGACTAGCTACTTAAGCTTGGTGGCCAAGCAAGTCTAAGCAATAGTATCAAGCATGTTGATAAGAACACATAAATGAACATACACAACTCAAATCAGTGGCTACATCAAAGGTAACAAGGCACCAAACTCATATTTAACTACTCAAAGATACTTAATATAAATAACATAAGCATAAATAAAGTAAAGAGCAAAAGGGAAAGGAAACTTATCAAATGAGAAGAAGCCTCCCTCCTTCATGTTCTTCATAGAAAAAATATCTACATGGTGTTGGTGGTTTTCCCATCCACCTTGCCACACTTGTGGTCCACTCTCTCACTTTGGCCACTTTTGTTCCACGCTTTAGTTTTTAAGATAAAAACTACCTAATATACTAACTAACTAAAGGAATAGTAAACTAAATATCTAATCTAAATTATCTAACTAAATATCTAACCTAAAAATATCCTAAAAGTGCTCTACCAACTTGTCCCCTTGCCTTCACAAAGTTTAAACCGCCCTTGTCACTTCTTGCAATTTGTTTATCCAATACTCAGCTTTATTTTACTTCTGTCCATCTAGTTTGGTATGCGCCATGTGCACCTGGCGTGCACTAGCCATCATGTTTTTGCTTCTCCGAGTGCAAATAGTCGTCTGCGCGAATGGTCGTCTGAGTAATGGCTACTTGGCGTGCACCATATAGTCCTGGCATGTGCCAGAACACTGTGCATTGCATTCCTTGGCTTTGCGACTTCCTTCTCGTTCTTAGCATTGCGTGTCTGCTCGATAGTCCTCCACTTCTCCTCAAATATGCTCCTAAAAATAAGCAGACTTAATGAAAAATGATAAACTCAATATAAACACACAATGAATGAAAACTATCACTAAGACAACTAAAACATAACTAAATCAACCTAAAATACTAAGAAAGATATACAAAAATGGTACAAATAATGAGTGTTTTTGACACTCATCACACCCCAACACTTGAATACTTGCTTGTCCCTAAGCAAAACTCAAAATGTGGACAACCTAAACAAAAATCAAATACAAAAAAACAAAAAACAAGATAAAGATATGGCATAAATCGATCTATACTTAACTTCCCTAAAAAACATCAGCTCGTATCAAAATGAAATCATAAACTAAGTTAGTTCATCAATCCAAAATACAAAGCACAATAAACTAGTAGGTATCTCAACACTCAATTATTTAAACAGGTGTTAACTCTATGTAAAAGACACTAGAAAGTTGACCTCACAAGGATAGACAAGTGTTTCACTCATATATTCTGTATGGTCAAGTTCTTATTACTCGCATACATGTCAATGTACTCAAAGCATCCTACGTCCTACTCAGCGTTATCTAAAAGTCACAATGGTTGCTAATGATCGGGGGGTCTTTTAATCAGGTAGTAATAGGGCTTAAGGTTAAGGTGAGGTAAAATATATGGATGGTAGCTAATCACCCAATCTGAGAACATGTCACAGATGCAACTTATCACTCGTCTACCAAGAAGCACGAGTTTCTCCTAGAAACATGCCTTATTGAACTTCACATTCTTTTTTTGCTTCTTTTTCTTTTCTTTTTCTCTTTTTTTCTTCTTTTCTTTTTCTCCTTTTTTTATTTATAACATTCACAAACTAAAACAACTATACATACTTAGCACGTTCTAGGTAAAAACTCAGCTTCTAACATTGCCATAATACAAATCCCAATAAATATAAACCAAATTAAACCCAAGCTACTGACTAAACCTAATACACATACCAACCTATAAGTACTCGAATTGGATGATCAAAGGTAAGGAAGATGGATGATATACAGTTTGTAGTCGGCTTCCTAATCTAAGATCAAGAAAAGGCTAGGCTCAAATGGTTTAAACAAAGGATATAATAGGGATTTTGTCTCTAAAACTCTAGGCTCAATATCAAAAAATGCCCCCATCTTCTCACTAACTTCTACATAACCTAGACTATGATAAGTACTAGTAGGATACCTCGATCATCTGACTAAGTATGCACCTCATGAAAAATATAAAGACAGATGTCTCTTCCTTCGGCTCAAATACTCACAAGGTACACTCGTCAACCTTCTAGTCTAGTCTGTATAATGAAACCACTAATCTAAACAACAGAGTGCAAGATTTCTACCCAATTCCTAGGCTTTGTGCTCGAATTTAATTCCAAAACTAAGAAAATGATAAAGTTCTAACACAAGTTAAAAATTTTTGAGGGGGATCAAATTTTTGAAAAATTCATGCCAAGTCTAAACCTAAACAAAACAACCTAACATGCTGACATACTAAACATTTGAATGAACCCTCCCCCACATTTGAATGACACATTGTCCTCAGTGTGTCTAAGATACTAATAAATACCTAATCTAAAAGAAAAACAAAGGTGAGATAGTTTTATCTCGATGACCCAGTACGTTAAGAAGCATCAAGGAGATTGAACCCTGAAGAGCTCAAAATGAGAACACTTCCATACCAAGTCACCAAAGATATGAAAAACCAATCTCAAAACAAACATACACAAACAAACATGTAACATAATAACTCACTAATGACTTGTTATGTAGACTACCTTCTTATGACCTTTTCGGCTTTAAGCCTAACATGATCACCGTACAGTAGCATAACACAATCATTAAATGAGTTACAAACACACAAAACTCAAAACAGAGTCAAAATACAAGAAAATAAACAAACAAAGAATACAAATAAAGAAAAATACAAAAATAAAGAAATGGGAGGTCCCTATCAATAATCAGAAGTTGGAGACAGTGGTGGTAAGAAAATGAAACCACTGCCGAAGTTCTCCACCCAGGTGCGAATCCATTTAGCATGCACTCGCTGCTGCTCGTAGTGCTCCTTCTGGAATGCCATGTGAGCTCTCTGATTGGCTTAGAATGCCCTTTGCTCCTCTCTCTGAGTTCTCAGCTCGGCCTCCAAACAAGCATTGTAGTCATATTGGCAGTCCCATCTAGCTGCGTTATTGACTGCATAGTCCTGCAGTTGTACACCGTAGCCATGAAGCTGCTCTCTATGACCATGTAGTTGTACCTACATTGCAGCCAACTAGTCACGTAAAAAGTCCATATCTATCTAAGAGTTAGGCGCCCGATAACTCGGCCCTGCATCGTCATGCTGGGCCCAATACTGATGGCTAAGGCCTGCCTACTCCTGCTGCTCCTCTCTCTATGCTGGCACCCTTCCTGGTGCCCCAAGACATATTTGTACTGCCTGCCTCTCCTCCTAAGGCTTGTACTTGACAACCTCAACTCCATCGGTCATTGTCTTCTTGATTAGCTTGCTCATGTGGAGCTTCTCTATGCTAAGTGGCACTGGCTCCACAATCGTGCCGCAAAAATCTGTGAACTGCTCAGAAAAGTGGTGACATGCAATGCAGGAAATGATATGACCTAAGTACAGATGCCTAGGTTCCCTATCGCTAATCGAACATACAAAGCAGTCTATCACCATAGCAAATGTGCTAAAACGTATATCATTGTGCATGCAGTCTATGGCATAGAGCTGAGATTGGAAGACTTTAGACTCTTCCCATTGACCACTGAAAGTCAGAGTCATAAAGCGGTAGAGGATGCCTAAATGTGGTTTTCTAATCAGTGCATTAGGCGCCTTCCCTGATTCATACCTCTCAAAGCTAGTAAACTCTTGCCAAGCTCTATAGGCCTGACTAGGAAGTGAGAAATCTAGAGTCCCTGCTCCTGACTTAAGGCCCTCCTCACATTGAATCTGTAGTTTCTGCCATCTTGAATGGTGTTTTGGGAGTTGGGTAATCACGTTAAATGGTAGGGAAGGAGTGGGCAATGTTGGATTTTTGATTTTAAGTGGAGAGGAAGAGTGGGTGTTGTGTTTTTATGAAAAATGGTGCACGCCCGAAGGTTTTGAATTCGATTCTGCCCAAACTTGGCATGCGCTAGGTCCATTGGCGTGCGCCAACTTCTTCCTTTCTATGATTTTTGGCATACGCCACCCTCATCGGCGTGCGCCAGGTTTTTTAAACATGAATGACATGGCATTCGCCATATACTTTGGCGCGCACCATATCTGTACACTACTCAAACTACATACTTAAAGTAAAATCACTCTAACTAATCTATCTAATATAAGAAATAAACATGCTAATCTAATTTTTTTGGCTTATATGTACGCTGCGTTCCTGGAAAGCTTGAAAACCAGATGCCCCATCCGCATGGGTCATAGGTGAAACTTTGACTTTCACAAGTCACACAACTCACGAATGGTGTACCATGACGAACTACATCTTCATGCAACCTTTTCAGCTTTAAACCTAATAGGATTGCAATGTAGTAGCACAATACGCACAATTTGTGAGCTAGTGCTATTCTTGCTACAGTCTCTGTCATGCTCTAATTTTCTACTCCTAGACACTCATCAATGTAAATTAACGAGCATAACAATCATATAAGAGTAACTTCTTATCCCTCATTAATCGAAAAAATGCAGATATGTGCTAATCAACTAAAGAGTTAATAGCACTCATGTTTATCGCAAGATTGAAAGGTGTTTTATCCTCACCCAAAACTAACCAGTCCCAACTAAGAGTAGGTGGTTGTTCAACATTATGGTCGGGTATTTTACCTTCACTTACCATATCCAAGATTAAAGGTTTAGCAAACCTTTTTGGATCTTAAAGTCAAGGGTGAATATTATGGCGGATGACACTAGACTCTTCCATAGGTATGGCTTCTTCTTTTTGCTCCAAATTTTCAATATTCGCCAAATCTTTGATTGAGCAGAAGTCATGCACAGAATAATGAGCACTAGTCATAGGTTCATCAACCTCCATTATTGTGCTCTTTAAAAACTCAATCTCTTCTTTCTCTTCCTCCTTTTCCTTATTCTTTTCATTCTCTGTTGGAAGTGTATTGGTATGAATAAATAAGTTCGTAGGGGTTTCTTGGTACCAATCCTCTCTTTCAAAATCCCACAAACAAGCCTTATTCTTTAAACTAGATATAGCTTCTACGAATGGCATTGGATAGATGTATGATAGTTGAGGAACGTATGACCGTTCCTCAACTTCTAAGTCCATTTGTATATTGCCATCCTCTACTTCAACTTCATTCTCTTCCCATAAATGATGGATTAGCTCAGATGGTTTAGATGAGATAGCATCTTGTGCATATGCATTGAAGCAAATATCGTCTGAGTGAGCTTGCCTTCTCTCAAAAGTTTGAGTTATGGCAGACAACTCCTCAAATTCTTTGAGCTTAACTTCAACATTTTCCATCATCTTATTCATCCATGCTTCTAATGAGTCGAATCTATCATCAAGGAGGTCAGACCTAAAGGGTTGTATTTCTTCTTTGCACCTTGAGGAATAAGGACTGCCACTACACATTTGAATACTAATGGTGTCATGTTGTCCCTCATTGTTAAGCACAAAAGTTTCATTATCTGAGGTGGCTCCATAAGGGGTATTGAACCAATATTCTTCATATTGAGTTTTGTTATTTCCTAACCATCCACACCATTTGCAAGTCCAAAGCTGAGCTTTATTTAGATTGAGTTTTCTTTGATTTGCTTCCACCCGTTTACGTTTATCCTCTACTTCATCTTCTAAAAACGAACTCCCCATTCCTTTGTACCAATGGTAAACAAAGGAATCCATCTTAACTAGCTAAACTAAAATAAGTCTATAGGAGAAAATAAAAATAAAAATATACTAATCCAAGTTTGTAAACCAAATTGAGTGTCTATAACTCAATCCCCAGCAATGGCACCAATAAATCACTGCCAATTCAGTGTGTTTGTGTTGCTTTTAGGGTTTCTCTAGCGTGCGCCAATTTTCTCATTTTAGCATCATTAGCACGGGCCAACTAAGGGTGGTGTGTGCCAAGTTATCAGTTACAGCAGCACTGGCATACGCCAACTAAAGGTGGCGTGCGCCAGATTATCAGCAGAAGCAATACAGAGTAAGTCGGAAAATATCGTCCCACAGAGACTAAGGTTCTAGGTAACTCTATGGTTTACAAACATGTCTAAGATCAGATTATGATGTTCAATGATTACACAAGTGATCTAAGTCTAGATAACAAACCTAAATATCACAACTTTTACTAAAGCTAAAGGTTTGCTGGTTTACTAACTAACTACAAATAAAAACTTGAGATACCAAAGTGAGTAAGGCACCTAAACCAGTAACATAACCATGAGATAAAGAGTGTTTTGAGTGTATGTGATGTGGTCTGAGTGAATCAAAGGCAATATTACCCACACTTTTATGCACGATGAGTCTAAATCGCTACTTAAGCTTGCTTAGAAGGTTAGATATATTCTTTCGACCCCACCAACCAACTAAATTAAGTGAAGCACCAACTATAAGCTCCACTCCAAGGACAATCAGTAGGTCACCAAGAAGATTTCTCTTCTAGCAAGAGTACTCATCATCAAACCAACCTATCCATCAATCCTATCACCTTTTGGTCTCAAATTTTGACTAGCTACCTAGGCTTGGTGGCCAAGCAAGTCTAAGCAATAGTATCAAGTATATTGATAAGAACATATACATGAACATACACAACTCAAATCAGTGGCTACATCAAAGGTAACAAGGCACCAAACTCACATTTAACTACTCAAACATACTTAATATAAATAACATAAGCATAAATCAAGTAAAGAGCAAAAGGGAAAGGAAGCTTATCAAAGGAGAAGAAGCTTCCCTCATTCATGTTCTTCACAGGAAAAATATCTACATGGTGTTGGTGGTTTTCCCATCCACCTTGCCACACTTGTGGTCCACTCTCTCACTTTGGCCACTTGTGTTCCACACTTTAGTTTTTAGGATAAAAACTACCTAATATACTAACTAACTAAAGGAATAGTAAACTAAATATCTAATCTAACTTATCTAACTAAATATCTAACCTAAAAATATCCTAAAAGTGCTCTGCCAACTTGTCCCCTTGCCTTCTCAAAGCTTAAACCACCCTTGTCACTTCTTGCAATTTGTTTGTCCAATACTCAGCTTTATTTTACTTATGTCCGTTTGGTCTGGCATGTGTCATGTGTACCTGGCATGCACCAACCATCGCATTTTTGCTTCTCCGAGTATGAATGGTCATCTGCGCGAATAGTCGTCTGAGAAACGGCTACTTGGCGTGTGCTATATAGTCCTGGCATGCGCCAAAAGACCGTGCATTGCATTCCTTAGCTTTGCAACTTCCTTCTCGTCCTTAGCTTTGCGTATCCACTCGATAGTCCTCCACTTCTCCTCGAATATGCTCCTAAAAACAAGCAGACTTAATAAAAAACAATAAACTCAATATAAACACACAATGAACAAAATCTATCACTAAGACAAATAAAACATAACTAAATCAACCTAAAATACTAAGAATGATATACAAAAAAGGTACGAATAATGAGTGTTTTTGACACTCAACAGGCATCATCAAGCTTGTTCGACCAATCCTTCCTTGCTATATCGATCATCTTTTCCAAGATTTTCTTGAGCTCTCGATTTAAAAGCTCAACCTATCTGCTAGTTTGGGGGTGATAAGGTATTACCACCTTATGCATTACCCTATATCTCTTTAGTAGGACTTCAAATTGCTTGTTGCAGAAATGTGACCTACCATTGCTGATTATCACTTGCGGCACTCCAAATCTCGAGAAGAGCTTCTTAAGAAATCGGATAACTACTCTAGCATCATTTGTTGGTGATGCTAAAGCTTCTACCCACTTTGAAACGTAGTCTACTCCTACCAAGATATACTTTTTGCCATATAATGTTGGGAAAGATCCCATGAAGTCCAATCTCCAAACATCAAAGAGCTCAATCTCTAAAATTCTAGATAAAGGCATCTCATTCCTTTTTGAGATGTTTCCCATTCTTTGGCAGTGGTCACACTGCTCAATATAACTATGTGCATCCTTGAAGATAAAGGCCAATAGAATTTGCATTCGAAGACTCACAATGTAGTTCTTGTAGCTCCAAAATAACCTGAGTAAGGAGTATTATGGCATTGCTCTAAATATTTGTAACTTCTTAACTGGCAATGCAACGTCAAAGAACCCCATCACTGCACCTCTTGAAAAGGTATAAATTATCCCAAACATACATCTAAACATCCCGTAGACATTTCTTCCTTTGGAGATAACTCAGATCTATAGGAATAATTCCTCCAACTAAAAAAATGGTATAATTCGCATAACATGGAGCTTCTACTCTAGTCATCGTTATCAGAGTTTCATCAGGAAACTCTTCTTGAATATTCCCTTCAATCTCCATCCTGTCGCTTTTCTCTAACCTAGAGAGATGATTTGCGACAATGTTTTCTACTAATTTCTTATCCTTAATGGATAACTCAAATTCTTGGAGTAATAAAATCTAGTGCATCAAGTGAGGCTTGGCATCTTGCTTTGAGAATAGATATCTCAAAGCTGCATGGTCAATATAAATTATAACTTTCGAATCAAGTAAGTACGACCTAAATTTGTCACAAGCATAAACAACTGCAAGCATCTCCTTCTCTATGGTTGTATAATTGAGTTGAGCTCTTACTAGTACTCTACTTGTGTAGTAGATTACGTGGAGCTTTCCCTCTTTCTTCTGTCCCAGCACACAATCCAAAGCGAGATCAGTTGCGTCATATATCAATTCAAATGGTAGCTTCCAGTCTGGTGATGAAATCACGAGAGCTGTGATAAGAGCTTTCTTTAGAGCATCAAATGTCTTAAGATAGTGCTCATCAAAGTTGAAGGATACATCCTTAATTAGCAAATTTGTTAGAGGCTTAGGAATTAGAGAGAAGTTCTTGATGAATTTTCTGTAAAATCTGGCATGACCCAGAAATGCTCTAACTCCTTTAACTATGGCTGGTGCATCCATCTTCTCTATCGCCTATGTCTTAGCTCTATCAACTTACATTCTAGCTCTAGAAATCTTATGCCCAATGACTATCCCTTCGTCTACCATAAAATGGCACTTTTCCCAGTTGAGCACAAGATTCTTTTCCTCACATCTCTTCAATACTTTGTCTAGGTTGTCAAGACAATGATCAAACGAGTCTCCAAAAATAGAGAAGTCATCCATGAAGATTTCCATAATCTTCTCATTCATCTCCTAGAAGATAGACTCCATGCAACATTGGAATGTTGCTGGGGCATAACTTAATCCAAAAGGCATTCTACGATATGCAAAAATACCAAAGGGACAGGTGAAAATTATCTTCTCTTGATCTCTGGGGTATATTGCAATTTGGTTGTACCTTGAGTACCTGTCCAAAAAGCAATAGTAAGAATACCCCGCTATCCTTTCCAACATTTGATCAATGAATGGAAGTGGGAAATGATCTTTTTGTGTGGTATCATTCAATTTACAGTAATTGATGCACACTCTCCATTTGGTAACAGTTCTTGTTAGAATGAGCTCCCTTTCCTTATTGATCACAACTGTCATTCCCCCTTTATTAGGAATACAATGAATCGAGCTTACCCACTCACTATTTAAAATAAGATAAATAATTCTGACCTCGAGAAGTTTTATCACTTATTTCTTAACAACCTTCTTCATATTAGGATTAAGTCTCCTTTGCCCGTTTACCCTTAGCCTAGCTCCATCCTCCATATGAATATAATGTATTACAATTTCTAGGCTTATCCATTTGATATCAGATATTTGCCAAGCAATAGCCTTAATCTGTTTGTTCACAACTGTGAGCACTTTCCCTTCTTCCTCTTTAGTGAGCTTGTCTGATATAATAATCGATAACCTCTCTCCATCTATTAAGAATGTATATCTCAGATGCGAGGGTAGCTCTTTCAATTCTAAGGAAGGAGCCTTTACAATCGAGGGTGGAGTCCGATATTTCATATGAAGTTTGAGCTCCTCAAGTACACCTTTTTTGTCAATTTCTTCCTTTACTTCTTCTATAATATCCTCCTCTTCTTTTTCTTGTTCTTTATCCTCAATTCTAGAGATATTTTCCTTGCAGAACTCGAGGACACACTCATCCACAACATCAATTTTCATGCATATCCCTTCATCAAGAGGATGGTGCATAATACTTGTCATGTAAAACTCAACCTTCTCGTCTCCAATTTAGAGTACCAATTTACCATTATGCACATCTACCAATGCATGTGCTATGTTGAGGAATGCTCTGCCATAAAACAGTGGACAGTTCTTGTCCTCAGAGAAATCCAATAACACAAAGTCAACTGGGAAGATAAACTTGTCAATCTTCACCAGGACATCCTCAACCACACCAAATGATTTCTTAATAGTTTGGTCTGCCAACTAGAGAAGCATTGAAGTTGGCTTAACTTCACACAAACCTAGTTTTTGAAATGTAGACAAAGGCATCAAGTTGATACTTGCGCCTAAATCACACAGACATTTTGGAAACTCGGTTTTACCAATGAAATAAGGAATTATAAAACTCCTTGGATCTTTTAACTTCATCAAAAGATTCTTTGAGATTAGAGAGCTACAATCAGCTATGAAGGTGATTGTCTCTCCATCTTCCCACTTCTTTTTCTTAGTGACAAGTTCCTTTAGAAACTTGGCATAGTGTAGAACTTGATCTAGCATCTCTAGGAAAGAGACACTTATTTGAACGTTCTTCATTTTCTCTATGAAACAGAGAAATTTATCATCCATCCCTGACTTTCTCTTTATCCTCTGAGGATAAGGCAAAATGAGGACCATTGGTGGTGGTGGTACATACATTTCTTCTTCCTCTACAACTTCTTCTTGCAGAATATTTTCACTCTGAACTTCTTCCTCTTTATTTTTGTTTGGATTCTTTACATCACTCTCCTTAGCTTTCTCTTTGACTGATTGAGAAGCTAATTCTTTACCACTTCTCAAGGAGATTGTATTAATTTGGCCTCGAGGATTTGCTTCGGTAGAACTTGGGAGAGAGCCAGATGCTCTTTGGACATTTATCTTTGCAATTTCCCCAAGTTGTACTTTTATGTTACACATGGCAGTTGCTTGCCCTTTTAGAAATTGTTCCAAATTATTCTGCCTTGCTTCTTGGGTCGCTAATGCTTTCAAAATTTGACTTTGGTTGTTGGATGATTTTCCAGTTTGTTGGATAAAATTCTTCACCTTGTTAAATCTCTCCTCAAGGGCTACCATTCTTTCTCCCAAAAATCCACATGGTTGAAAACTAGTTGGTGGTCCTTGTTGTGGGACACATAAAGGTAATCCTTTATCAAGAACGACTGCCATACCATCATCATTGTTTCTTTCTTTCTATGAGAAGTTAGGGTGATTTCTCCATCCAAGATTGTATGTAGAGGAATATGGGTTGTTTCCCATTTGGTTTCCTCCTTGTCCTTGACCACTAACAAAATTGACCTACTCTATAGATTGGTTCATCATAGCATATTGACTAATCTCGTGGCCAATATTGCCACAGGCTTTGCAATGCTGTTGTACAATAACAGCATCAACTTTGTTTAGGGTCAATTCATGCAACTACTTTGCCATTAAATCTAATCACGCTTGAAAAGATGAGGAAGAATCAAGTTCAATCATTCCTCTTCTCTTGCTTCGTTCATTTACCTCCCTTAACTCTCTAATGGGGTGTTTTTTTCTCTCATTGGTGATTATCCTGTTTGTTGTTGCCAGCTCTTCCAGAATATGGTGGGCTTCACCCCCTTCCTTTCTCAGGAAATTTTCATTGGAAGCAGAATCAACAGTTCCCATTGTTGTTGGTGACAGGCTGAAATAAAAAGTCTTAAGCAGAGACTCCTCAGATAAACCATGGTGCGGGCATTTTTGTTGTAAATCCTTAAATCTCTCCCAAGTTTCACTCAAAGACTCTCCTTTGTATTATTTGAAGTTGGTGATCTCCTTAACAAGCTTGTTAGTCTTTGAGTATGGGAAATATTTATCAAGAAAAGCATTTGCCAATTACTCCCATGTGGTTATTGGAGTACCTTTGAGTTCATAAACCGAATTGAGCGTCTATTCTCAATCTTTGGCAATGGCGCCAATTGATCACTTCTAGATTCACTACCTATTCTACCTTCATTCTACTTAACACTAGACAATCATTCATTCATTTAGTCTGTCTGGCGTATACCGAACAAGGTTGGTATGCACCAACCTTCAACAAATCCAAAGCTCAGGCGCGCGCCAACTATACTTGGTACGAGCAAAATCTCTTAGACGAACAAACCTAGCGTGCACCAATGGGGCTAGCGTGCGCCAATTTATCAACAGAATTGCAGCAAATTGCAACAATGAGTAAGTAGAGGTTGTCATACCACATGGGTTGAGGTTCTATGGCTACTCTTTAGTTCACTTACTAGTCTAGGATAGGATTATGAAGTTTGGTTTGTTGAACATGCGATCTAAAGTCTAAAACACAAATATAATGATCATAGACTTAAGCTATTGGTTTACTAGTTACTTATTTACTATGAATAACAACTTAGGATACTAAAATGAGTAAGGTACCTAAACCAGCAACATAACCATAAGATTCAGGGGGTTATTTATGTATGTGATATGGTCTGAGTGGTTCTAAGGCAACATCAACCACACTTTTGTGCACGATGAGTCTAAATTACTACTTAACTAGGCTTAGAAGGCTAGATATGTTCTTTCAACCCCACCAACTATCTAAACTAGCTAAGCACCAATTATAAGCTTCACTTAAGGACAACAAGTAGGTCTCCAAGGAAAGGTTATTCTTCACAAGGCTCCTCATCATCAAACTAACCAATCTATCAATTCCATACCCTTTCGGTCTTAAGTTTTGACTAGCTACGAAGGCTTAGTGTCAAGCAAGTTTAAGCATGGTATAAAGCACATTAATAAGAGCACAATCTTAAGCATATTCACCCCACCAAACTATGGCTCATGCAAAGTAACAAGGCACCAAACTCACATTTAACTACTCAAACATGCTTATATAAACAACATACATCTTTATTAACATATAGAAAGAGTAAAGGTAAGAAAGCTTAGCCAAGATCTTCAAGCTTTCTTGCCTTCACATCCACGTCCAAGATAGAGGAGAGTATTTTGTTTCTTGTCTATTTCTTACTTCTCTCTTGCACCCCCTTGTACACTTAGAAAGGAAAATAACCTATATACTAAGCTTAATAGTCAAATAGTTAACAAAATATCTAAACTAACTTATCCTAAGATAAATATCTACACAAAATATCTAGGAAGTGAGCCATTTTATTCCCTTTCCTTCACAAAAGCCATAAACCAACTTAAGTTATTTTCCATTTTGTTTGTCCAACACTCAGATTCTTTTTGTTTCTATCAGTCTACACTAGTGTACGCCAGCTTCACTTGGCAGGCACCAGTTCTTCAGCTTTCTCTTTCTCCGAGTGCAAATGGTTGTCTGCGTGAATGGCCATTCAATTAACGTCTCCTTGGCGTGCACCATATCTCCTGGCATGCGCCAACTGCTTGTGCTTTGCACTCCTTAGCTTCGCGACTTCTTGTTTGTCCATGCCTTCATGTATCCGCTTGATCGTCCTCCACTTCTCCTCCAATAGGCTCTTAAAAACAAGCAAACTCAATGAAAAATGATGAACTCTACAAAAACACACAATGAACGAAAACTAACACTACGATAACTAAAATGCAAATAAATCAACCTAAAACACTAAGAGCAACCTGCTAAAAAGACACGAATAATGAGTGTTTTTGACACTCATCATAAATAACCCTAATTTCAATACTATGGTAGTGCTTATAATATTAGCAGCGCTACCTCCATCGACAATAACACTACATACCTTATCTTTTATAAAGTACCTTGTATGAAAGATATTCTCTCATAGCAATAGGTCATATCATTCTCTTGCTTGCAAGCTCAAAGCTCTTCTTATCACCAAAATTAGTGCCTCAATAAAAAATTCTTCTTTTGAGAGATCTTCCAATGCGGACATGCTTTGACAACCAGAATCTTCTCCATCTGTCTCAACTTTCCCATTATCTCCAATCACCATGATTTACTTTTTAAGACACTAGCTTGCTATGTGTCCCCTTCTTTGACACTTAAGAACTTGATGTTATAATTTCTTATAGTAAAGGCTTCCATTTTTCTTTGAGAATTATTATTATAGCTTTCAGTCTTGTGCTGAGGCTTGGTTGCTTGTGGCTTGTCAAACCTTTCTGTGTAACATGTTAACCCCCCTCTCTTTATTTGCTCCTCTATCTTGATTGTTATATGCCCCATGTCCTCTAATTGAATATAGTGTTACAACTTCTTTTAATCTTGGATTTTAGGGTTTAATCCATTCAAAAACCTGGCCATTGTGTTTCCAATATTCCTCTATGCTGACTTATATCATGGCATACTCAATTTTCTTGAAATAATGTTCTACACTCAAATTCTCTTGCCAAACTTCTTGTAACTTCTTATAAATCTCTTGTAGTAATGATTAGAAACAAAATGTTTCCTCATTACTACTTTCATCTCTTTAATATCTCTATTTCATATTCTTCATTCTGTCTCCTGTTTGTGATAAGCTGATCCTACCAAGTTATAGCATAGTCAATAAATTCAGTTACAACAAGCTTTACCTTCTTTACTTTGGAGAAAGTATGATAATCAAATACAAACTTAATCTTCTTCTCTCATTCAAGATACGCTTTTGGATCTAAATGAACTACAAAGGATAATATCTTAAGCTTGATACCCTAAATCCAAACAACCTACAAAGGATGGTATCTTTAGCTTAATGTTCCCTAAGTTGTCGTCTTCTCTATGCCTCACTTCTCTAGGCTCATGCTTATTTCTGAACCTTTTAGCATTCCTTGAGGAACCTATATTCTCATCATAATTAAAATCAGCTTCATAACCACTCACTCCTTCTCTAGTCAGTGTGTTCTTCTTCTTTAGGCATCAGGTGCTCCTTGTTCCTCTTTATCACCACTCATTTGCATTTTACTATAGTAATGGGTCAAGGTTAACCAATAATATGGTTCTTGTACAAGGCATAAAAGATGGATCAAGTTCTTCACCATTTTAAAGTAAAAAGATATAGCTTCTGAGTAAATTTCTAACAGAATTTGTATCAAAATATGAACACATCTAATATTGTCGTACAAGATCAAGAAAAGGGGATAATTTTAGTTTACATTCTAATTAAACCTCTTAGAAAAGCAAAGGCTAAAAAAAATCAATATGAGTTCAATGGGATCTTTAAGGATGTTGGCTCAAATCAAATTTTCTAAGTTCATTGGAAGATATTCTATAAGTCTAAAACCTATCAATCTCTTGTAGAGTTTTTAGGAGTGATTTAGCTATTTTTTTAGAAATTTGTTTTTTTTTGAATGAAAGTTATCCGATAGTATATAATGATTCTATTTTTTTAGTTCTTAAGATAAATATTCATATTAAGCCTTATTTAGGTAGTTT
This sequence comes from Hypericum perforatum, assembly GCA_012979155.1. Lineage (NCBI taxonomy): Eukaryota > Viridiplantae > Streptophyta > Magnoliopsida > Malpighiales > Hypericaceae > Hypericum > Hypericum perforatum. Next base: position 140,500 of record SOPF01026730.1, on the reverse strand, counting down.
GATAAGTTTGGAACTCTTTAAAAACTTATCTTATTGACTTTGAAGTTCTTCTAAGTCAATTTTAGCCTCTTTAAAAAGGGGCCACAAATTTAATAAGAGAGCAAAATCTTTTTGGTCAAACAATCAATGTGAGTTTGATATTTCTCTTAGTTCTTACAAGTTAGATTACTTATTTAGGATGTTCACCTATCAACTTATCAATCCAAACTACATCACCATTTGTAGTATCTTCACCAAATCAAGGTTCACATTTCACTTTATCAATAGGTTGAGGTTAACAAATACCAAAGTTATTTGTGGAAGGCAAAAAATGGACTGAAATTTTCATCAATATGAAAGTAGAAGATTCAACTTTTGAATGAATCTCACAAAATTTAAATCATGTTAGGACAGCAAACAATCAACTCCCACGTTTAGGGCTTTTGCTATTATGGTTGACTTTTAGTGAAACTAAAAGGATGAGAGACTAAAGAAAAATAAAGGCAAAGCTTAAAATCTAGAGGGCAAGACTTGAGGGATAAGTAAGTGACAAGGCTTGAGCATTTGAATAAACTAAAAGTGAAAGGTGGGCCATTCACTCCTCTATATAAGCAAAGCCCACGACAAAATGCAAATAACAACACATCATATCAAATCATACATATCTATTGGCTCCCATCATATTTATTACCCTTATGCATTAGAGCACTTCAAATCGTCATGAGATCATTTTTGACATTCTTTTATTTTTTTCAAAAACAAATAATTAAGGGAAAATTGCCCTCATGCCCCTCGGGTTTAAGGAAATTAGCGATTCAGCCTCTCTAATTTTTTATTATTATTCAATCCTTCATTTTTGTGAAAAGGGTATATTTTAACCCCTCTTGTAGGAATCAGACAATTTCTCTAGCGATTTTAGACTTTGAGATTACAAAAATACTCTTTTCTTTAAAAAAAATTGAACTTCTTTTTTACTAAAAAACAGCCTCTCCTTCCTTCCTCAGAAAACCCTCGCCTCTTCCACCCTTTTCCACTTCTTCCTCCCTTCTCTAAGCTTTAACAATGTCCGACATACATTGGCCCACCCCAGAGACAGCATCCAATGCACCACTCCAGCCTCACCCCAGCCTACCATAATTGGGTCATCCCTAATCCGGCAGCTCCATGCTAATTTTCTGACCTCAACCCACGTTATCAATTTCCTCAGCCTCTTCATAACCACTAACCTCTTCCTCTTCCTCTCGAGGCTCACCGTCATAGTCAGATTCCTCTGTCTAATCTTTATCACACTCTTGATCATCCTTTTCAGCCCATATGTGTCCCAATCACAATAGTGCTCTTTGTAGTAGCCACGGGGGTGGTGTTGGTGTTCAGATTCTGGGTTATTTTAAGGATCTTAGTTGAGTTCATGGAGTGTTATTAGATATGACTTTTTTAGGTAAAGTTTTGATTGATTATGAGGCAGAATTCTTTCTATGTTAGAGGGTACAGAGGAGTAAGAAGGTAGAGGCTGGTCACCATATTACAAAGGCTAATGAAGATGAGGGTGGTTAAGAGGTCAAGGTTAGAGACCAACTTAGGGTTAGGACAATAGGGATAAAGGTACCCAGGTTGCATACCGCCCCAGATAGTTCAGATGATAGGCTGGTTCTTAGCCTGAGGTGGTCGGCCCATCGTTCCCATGACCTCCATCGACACTAAATATCATAGTCTTCTATAATGGGTCAATGGGGCTTGGGCTAAAACATCTGGATACAATCTTGTCCTTTAGATCTAAATCGATACAAGTCTAGATAGCGCATTGAACTATTAGGGAATTGATAGAATAGAGATGATTTGAGATAAGAGAGAAGTGAGGAAGATTGCTAGTTGTTTTTGTTCCATTTTTGTGTTTTTCTGTTGTTAGATTGTCTATCCAATTAAGAAAATTTTTGTCTTTTTTGGTGTTAGATTTCTAATTAAAAAAAGAGTATTTTTGTAATATCATGTCTAAAATCACCGGAAAAATCATCGGATTCCGGCGAGAGGGGTCAAAAGATACCCTTTTCACAAACTTGAAAGGTTGAATAATAATAAAAAAAATAGAGGGGCTGAATTGTTAATTTTCTCAAATAGAGGGCCTGAGGACAATTTTCTCAATAATTAATGTTGTTACATTTCCACTACGTTGCATGAGAGAAAAATGCAAACCCTAAACCATAAAACACGACTTTTTCCTCCATCGCATTTTTCATTTTCTGCCGCCACTAGGGGCCATGCCATCATGAACCAATGGCCACCTGATGTTGGCCTCACCCTCCTGTATCCATTGATGGTTAGATCGTTGGTTTTGAAATAGCCTAGCTACATTTTTGTACATCCCCAATCCACCGCTCTTCATCCCTCCGTGCTTCGAGCACTGCCACTGGTGGCCTCCACAAGCAGCTACACCCCCTCCATGATGTCGCCCTTGCCTTCCTAAATCCAATAGTATGCAGCCTATCACCGGGCAGCATCATCCATCTAACATTAGCCTCCCCCATATGAGCATGGTGGTGCGCAGCTTGCAGGGGTGGGCCCTGACATTACATGGGACCACATCCCGAGTTATGCCATTCTGTACAGCTTTGGGATTTGGCTGGCTCCATCTTATGGCCACACATTGCCTTCAGGCCCCGACCCCTTCTAGATGTGGCAATAGCCATCTCCGACCACAGGAGGCCCTCTTCAGCTACAGCCAATCGTGCTTTTGGGCTCCACACCATTTGGGGAGGGTTTTCCCCATCCAGATATCGTACTACTGCCATAGGCCACCCCAATGCCTCCTCTACCATGATAGGTAGTGACAATAGGGCTCGGCCACCGCAAGGTCATCTTTTCCTAGCCAGTCTTAGGGCAGGCTCATGGAGTCTCTTAGCCATTCTTTTAACGTGGCCTCACGTGCCACCAGTGCTCGCTCCAACTTACATGACTATTGTGATCCACTAGGCTGGCGAGCCTCTACCATTCGAAGGGGTCGCAGCTCTGTCCACCAAGCCGTGCCTTCCCCCACCACACGGTGCCCTCGCCCCTCTTATGTACTCCTATGCAGGGCACGTGGATGGTCATGCTACTCCCGTAGCAAGCATTGACTTATCGAGTTTACTGTCTGTCATTACTCACCTTCTGCAGGTTTATTTAGCAAGTCAGTAGGCAACACTTTGCACTTCCATGATAGAGGTCTTAGTCATGGGAGATGTCTGTGGTCAGCTTGCCTTGGGATCATAGACTTGTCTGTCTATAGAGAGTCATGATCCCAGCTCTAGGGAAGTTTCTTTCCCTTTATCTGACGTTGCACCTGATAGACTTACTGGATTTCTTGTTGAGCATATGATGGGCACTGAGCCTATTGTTGATATGATGTTGCCTAGGATGGTTGTTGATGTTATGGACTCTGTACAGACAGGTCATGCCAGATTTCTAGCAAGGACACAAATGATTGGCTAAGAGCATGCAGCCAACTCACCTGTGGGAGGATTCTATGGTTCGCCAGTACAGGGGACTTGCTCTCAGACCACCTGATGAGTGTAAAAAATACTCATTATTCGTGTCTTTTTAGTTGATCATTCTTAGTGTTTTAGATTGATTTAGATATGTTTTAGTTGTCTTAGTGTTAATTTTTGTTCATTGTGTGTTTACATTAAGTTTATTGTTTTTCATTAATGCTTGTTTTTAGGAGCATATTTGGGGAGAAGTTGAGGACATTCGAGCAGACATGCAAATGTATGGACGAGAAGGAAGTTGTGATGCCAAGGAGTGCTTATCAAGAGAAGCTGGCGCACGCTATGCCTTTATGGTGCACGCCAAGTATCTGTTACTCAGATGACCATTCACTCAGACGACCAAATGCACTCGAAGAGGGAAAACACGAAGACTGGGTGCACGCCACTTGAAGCTAGCGCACGCCAGACCAGATGGACAGAAGAAAAATAAAGATGAGTGTTGGACAAACAAATGACAAGACTTGACAAGGGCAGTTTAGAGCTTTCTGAAGGAAATGGGGGACAATGGCTGACTCTTTTTAGATATTTTTAGGTTAGATATTTTAGTAGATAAGTTAGATTAGATATTTAGTTTACTATTCCATTAGTTGCTTAGTATATATGCTAGTTTTGCTTTGTAAACTAAGGAGAGAAGAACTTTGGAGAAAAACACAAGAGTAAAAGTTGGTTTTTGGTAGAAGAATGCTGACTTGAAGAGGGGGAGCTTGGAGTCTTAATAAGTCTCCCTCCTTTTTACACTTTGATTAATGCTTTGTGTTTATATAAATATGTGTGAGTAGTTGTTTGAGTTTTGTGCCTTAATGCCTTTGATGTAGCCACTGATGAGAGTTGTGTATGTTCATGTATATGTTCTTATCGACATGCTTGATCATATTGCTTAGACTTGCTTGATCACCAAGCCTTAGTAGCTAGTCAAAACTTAAGACCAAAAGGAGATAGAATTGATGGATAGGTTGTTTTGATGATTAGTACTCTTGCTAGGAGAGAAATCTCCTTGGTAACCTACTGATTATTCTTGGAGTAGAGCTTATAGTTGGTATTTAATTTAGTTTATTTGGTTGGTGGGGTCGAAAGAACATATCTAACCTTCTAAGCTTGGTTAAGTAACAATTTAGACTAATCTTGCATGAAAGTGTGGTTGAGGTTACCTTTGATTCACTCAGACCACATCACATACACTCAGACCCCTCTTTATCTTATGGTTATGTTGCTGGTTTAAGGTACTTAGCTCGCTTTTAGCTTTTTAGTTGTTGATAATCTGTTTTGTGTTATAAACTATCTTTGTGCTTGTTCTTATGCTCTTGATGCTTGATGTTTAAGACTTTAGATCACTTAAGTTCAACTACAAACTTCATAATCTGATCCTAGTAAGTATGTAAACCTTAGAGTAGGCCTAACACCTCAATCTCTGTGGATCGACAACCCTACTTACTCTTATTGCAATTCACTGCAACTCTGTTGTTAAACTGGTACACGCCACCCTAGTTGGCACACGCCAAGTTTGTTAGTTCATGAGCTTTTAGCCGCACCAGGTGATGATTGGCGTTTGCAGAGCTTTGGGTTGGTCTAGGGGTGGTCTATGGCGCACGCCAGGAAGGCCTTATAAACGACCGATCGTCCATTATTAAGCAAAATTATGGTAGCACTTTTACCTAGAGTTGCGGAAATGAATCTTCAATTGGTGCCATTGTCGGAGATTGAGAATTTAGACTCTCAATTCGGTTTTATGAACTTGGATCAATATATATTAGTATATTTTTATTTTTATTTTTATTTTATTTTTTATTATTTTTCATTTACTTCTTGACCAAGTAACTTGTCTTGCTTGACAAGTTACATGCATGCCATTAACCCGTTCAACTAATATTTCTCTAATGGAGATTGAAGAAGAAATAACACGGTTAGAAAAGTTATTGCGTAGGGAGAGACGAGAAAAAGAAAGAATGGACCAAAGGCAAGAGGGTCAAGGAGCTGGAGTACATGCCTCTAAACATTCTCTAATAGACCATGGGAGACCGACATACGAAGGAACAAAAATTGGAATCCAATGGCCAGCTGTTGAAGCTAATCACTTCGAAATTAAGCTGGCCATGATTCATATGCTTCAAACTTTGGGTCAGTTCTATAGTTTACCTAATGAAGATCCCAATGAACATCTTGGGAACTTTATGGAATTAGCTGATAATTTTAAGTATCCTGGAGCATCTGATGATGCTGTGAAGATTAGAAAGTTTTCTTATACGTTAAGGGATTAGGCTAAGCTATGGTATAAGCAACTTGATGCAGCAAAAGACATGTTGTTCAAGAACATGATGCTGTGTGGTACCCATCCAAGTGACCACGATGTTACGTAGCAAGGTGAGAACCTTGTCTAGTTGTTCTGACAATAAGTCAATCCGATGCTCTAGATGATCACAGCTGGTCACCTCCTTTTGCGTGTCTCTCTTTGACGACATCTCAAGGAGCGTAGATTGGTCACTGATACCAACTGATGCAGCGAAAGACATGTTGTTCAAGAACGATAGAGTCTTGTTCTGTTAATTCACAAGAATAACTGGATAACCAAGAATTGAAAGGAAAACCCTAATTTTTATTAATCAAATCAACCGCCTCAAACAATATCCTAGATGTCATATTTATAAGAACTAAAATAACCCTAAGAGATAGAATTCTAATATAAATAAAACTACTAATAATTATCTAAAACTAACAATAAAACTAAAGATAATTAATAACAATCTTCATCCTTATCTCTATCACAATCTTCATCCTTATCTCTATCATTCTCCCCCGGTTGGAGAAATTCATCCTCGAATTTGGTAACGTAGGCTAGTTGGAGATCTTCGTACATGAACTCTTGAACATCTTCAAACGGCGTGGAGACACTTGATATCGTCCACTCCAACAAAACAAATATCTCAAACCTAAGCAACCGTAAATATTATCCATATGAAAGATCATGAACTCACATCTTCATGCCTTTTCAACATCCTTAAGTCTATTTCATAAATTTAAAAAAAGAGAACCTTCCACATACTCAAACTTGTCAACACCGAGAAAATCAAAGTGCTTGACATAGTCAATCTCATAACCATTGATAACTTGGGGTAAAGGCACATTTAGCAACGCACTAGCAACAACTTTTTCAACCTCATCCTCCTCATCCTCTTCACTAGGGTAAGAATCATAAATCGGTGCACCCAAGAAGTCAGTATGATCAGTTCTTAAGAGATATTGACTCACAAGAACATCATCTTCATTAACCTCATCGTCCTCACCAGGGTAAGAGTCCCACTTGGTCGTGGGCAGACCGTGTCTAACCAGCAGTGTCCACAGATTGTCGATAGTTACCTCGTTGTCATAGGAGAGATTGTCGATAGTTGGCAATTGTGCAACATTGGTAGGTTGCTGTGTGGTACCCATCCAAGTGACCACGATGTTACGTAGCAAGGTGAGAACCTTGCCTAGTTGTTCTGACAATAAGTCAATCCGATGCTCTAGATGATCACAGCTGGTCACCTCCTTTTACGCGTCTCTCTTTGACGACATCTCAAGGAGCGTAGATTGGTCACTGATACCAACTGATGCAGCGAAAGACATGTTGTTCAAGAACGATAGAGTCTTGTTCCGTTAATTCACAAGAATAATTGGATAACCAAGAATTGAAGGGAAAACCCTAATTTTTATTAATCAAATCAACCGCCTCAAACAATATCCTAGATGTCATATTTATAAGAACTAAAATAACCTTAAGAGATAGAATTCTAATATAAATAAAACTACTAATAATTATCTAAAACTAACAATAAAACTAAAGATAATTAATAACAATCTTCATCCTTATCTCTATCACAACTTAAGGGTACTCCAATAACCACGTGGGAGCAATTGGCGAATGCTTTCCTTGACAAATATTTTCCCTACTCAAAGACTAACAAGCTCGTTAAAGAGATCACAAACTTTGAGCAATATGAAGGATAGTCTTTGAGTGAAACTTGGGAGAGATTTAAGGAATTGCAATGAAAATGCCCACACCATGGTTTGTCTAAGGAGTCTTTTCTTAAGACTTTTTATTTTAGCTTGTCGCCAACAACTATGGGAAACATTGATTCAGCATCCAATGGAAACTTTCTGAGAAAGGAAAGGGATGAAGCCCACCATATTCTGGAAGAGCTGGCAGCAACAAACAGGATAATCATAAATGAGAGAAAGAAACAACCCATTAAAAAGTTAAGGAAGGTAACTGAGTGGAGTGAGAGAGGAGGAATTATTGAACTTGATTCTTCCTTATCTTTTCAAGCATAGTTAGACTTGATGGTAAAATAATTGCGTGAATTAACTCTAAACAAAGTTGATGTTGTTGCTTTATAACAACATTGCAAAGCCTGTGGCAACTCTGGCCACGAGATTAGTCAATGTGTGATGATGAGCCAATCTCAGAGCAGATCAATTTTGTGAGTGGTCAAGGACAAGGAGGAAACCGAATGGTAAATAATCCATATTCTTCTACATATAATCCTCATTGGAGAAACCACCCTAACTTCTCATAAAAAGATAGAAACAATGATGACAGTATGGCAATCGTTCCTGATAAAGGAATGCCTTTACGCATCTCACAACAAGGACCACCTTGTTTTCAACCACGTGGATTCTTGGGAGAAAGAATGGTAGCACTTGAGGACAGATTTGACAAGTTTAAGAAGTTCATCCAACAAATGGGAGACTCATCCAACAACCAAAGTCAAATCTTGAAGGCATTAGCGACCCAGGAAGCAAGGCAGAACAATTTAGAATAGTTTCTTAAAGGGCAAGCTACTGCCATGCGTAACATGGAAATACAACTTGGAGAAATTGCAAAGACAAATGCACATAGAGCATCTGGCTCTCTCCCAAGTTCTACTAAAGTAAATCTTCGAGGCCAAGTTAATACAATCATCTTAAGAAATGGCAAAGAATTAGCTTCTCAAAAAGTCAAAGAGAAGGCTAAGGAGAGTGTGGTGGAAAGTCCAATAAGGATACAGAGGAAGAAGTTCTGAAGGAAAAGGTCCCGCAAGAAGAAGTTGAGGAGGAAGAAGGTTTACGTACCACCACAACCAATGGTCCCCATTCTGCCTTATCCTCAGAGAGTTAAGCAAAAGTCAGGAATAGATGAAAAATTACTCTGTTTCATGGCAAAAATGAAGAACGTTCAGATTAGCGTCTCTTTTCTAGAGATGCTAGATCAAGTACCACACTATGCTAAGTTTTTAAAGGAACTCGTCACTAAGAAGAGGAAATGGGAAGATGGAGTGATAATTACCCTTACGGCTAGTTGTAGCTCTCTAATCTCAAAGAATCTTCTAATGAAGCTAAAAGATCCGAGGAGTTTTTCAATTCCCTATTTTATTGGTAAAACCGAGTTTCCTAAATGTCTTTGTGATTTAGGCACAAGTATCAACTTGATGCCTTTGTCTACATTTAAAAAACTAGGTTTGTGTGAAGTTAAACCAACTTCTATGCTTCTCCAGTTGGCAGAACAAACAATTAAGAAACCATTCGGTGTGGTTGAAGATGTCCTAGTTAAGATTGACAAGTTCATCTTTCCAGTTAACTTTGTGGTTCTGGATTTCTCTAAGGACAAAAACTATCCACTGATTTAGGGCAGACCCTTCCTCAATACTACACATGCATTGGTAGATGTGCATAATGGTAAATTGGTGCTCAGAATTGGAGACGAGAAGGTTGAGTTTAACATGATAAGTGTAATGTGCCATCCTCTTGATGAAGGGATGTACATGAAAATTGATATTGTAGATAAGTGTATCCTTGAATTCTGCAAAGAGAACATCTCTAGAATTGAGGATAAAGAACTAGAGAAAGAAGAGGAGGATATTGTGGAAGAAGTTAAGGAGGAAATTGACAAGAAAGGTCTACTTGAGGAGCTCAAAATTGACTTGAAATATCGTACTTCACCCTCTATTATAAAAGCTCCTTCCTTAGAACTGAAAGAGCTACCCTCGCATCTGAGATATGTTTTCTTAATAGATGGAGGGAGATTACCAATTATTATATCGAATAAGCTTACTAAGGAAGAAGAATAGAAAGTGCTCATAGTTGTGAACAAACGGATTAAAGTCATTGCTTGGAAAATATCCAATATCAAGGGTATAAGCCCAGAAATTATGATGCACCATATTCATATAGAGGATGGAGCGAGGCCAAGAGTAGGCTGACAAAGGAGACTTAATCCTAATATGAAGGAGGTTGTTAAGAAAGAAGTGATTAAACTCCTCGAAGTAGGAATTATCTATCCAATCTCGGATAGTGAATGGGTTAGCCCAATACATTGTATTCCCAAGAAAGGGAGAATGACAGTTGTGATCAACGAGGAAGGGGAGCTCATTCCAACAAGATTTGTGACTGGATGGAGAGTGTGCGTCGATTACCATAAATTGAATGACGCCACATGCAAAGATCATTTCCCACTTCCATTTATTGATCAAATGTTGGAAAGGATAATGGGGTATTCTTATTATTACTTTTTGGATGATTACTCTGATTACAACCAAATTGCAATATACCCCAGAGATCAAGAGAAGACATCTTTCACATGTCCCTTTGGTATTTTTGCATAGGGTTAATTACCCTCAGGTCCCTGAACTATTGACGATTTTATAATAGGTTCCCTGTTTAATTGGAATAAGATATAAGACCCCTGTGTTATAACAAAATATTGGCATAAGGTCCCTGACTTAAGCTTTGCTGACATCATCAATTTTTTTTTATTTTTTATATTGAATTGACCAAAATACCCCTAAAAATTAAAAACAAAAAAACAATCTTCTTCAACCTTAAAATACGATGAACATTAAAAACCCAGAACCATTCTTATCCATCTCCAGCAACCATTCTTATTCCTCTCCAGCAACAAATCGAGAAACAAATCCGTCTCAACATCGAACATGACTTCTCCCTACTCCTCTGCGATACTGATTTCTCCCTGCAATCCCTAATTGAAATTTGCGATACTAACAATGACGAGGAGTGGGAGATTAAAAGCTCTATCGGCTTGGACTCTACCCTCAATAACAAATCCTTAGAACAGATCCTTGGTACTTAAAACCCAAAAAATATAACCGCTTTCAATTAAACGATGAACACCCAAATCCCAGATCCTTGGAATGATGAACCCCCACTTCTAATAAAACCTCAAAAACGCCATCTTCTCTTCTCTTTTTCAGTTTCATTTATAGGGCTTGGGTAGGGGGCGAAAGAGAGGAAGGAAGTTGGTGATTGGTGCTGCCTAAGTTTTGGGTGACTGGTTGAGAGCAACGGAGATCTATCATCTGAGGAGGGGTACTTTCGCGATGCCAATTAGGACTGGGAGAGTAGAGGGTGGTTGATCCCATGGGGCACAGAGGAGGGTTGGGGTGGTTGGTAGATCTTGAGGCGACATATTAGGGTTTGGAGGAGGAGGTTGTAGAAGGTCGGGGTCGAGTTGGTGAATGAGGTTGTCGAATTTGGAATCTTCAGCTAGCAATCGATGATTATATAAGTTTATAATGAATTGTATAGTATAGTGTTAAAGGAATTTGGAATAATGAATATGATCTGGGTTTAGTTTGTCCGGTATTGATGAAGATGATTTTTGGGTCTCAAGCACTTGGCCATGATTTAGGTCGTTCATCGACAATGGTGGCATACTCAGATTGTTAATTGGAAGAGCAACTCGGATTTCTGGGTTTTTAATTTGATTTTTAATTGGGTTCATTGTATACTTGGAATTTTGAAAAGTGGCTTAATTTTGGAAAAGCGGATTGTTAATTGGAAGAGTGGCTTGGAGTGGTTCATTGTTAATCGTAAGAGCGGCTTGATTTTGCTTTTGGTGTTTTTGATTTTGCTTTGGTGTTCATGGTGTTCTAAGGTTGAAGAAGATTGTTTTTTTATCAAAAAAATTAGGGGTATTTTGGTCAATTTAATAATAAAAAATAAAAAAACAATTATTGATGATGTCATCGAGGGACCTTATATCAATATTTCTTTATAAAGTGAGGGTCTTATATCTTATTCAAATTACACAGGGACCCTATTACAAAATCGTCAATAGTTCAGGGACCTGATGGTAATTAACCCTTTTGCATATCGCAGAATGCCTTTTGGATTAAGTTGTGCCCCAGCAACGTTTCAATGTTGCATGGAGTCTATCTTCTGGGAGATGAACGAGAAGATTATGGAAATCTTCATGGATGACTTCTCTATTTTCGGAGACTCATTTGATCATTGTCTTGACAACCTAGACAAAGTGTTGAAGAGATGTGAGGAAAAGAACCTTGTGCTCAATTGGGAAAAGTGCCAGTTTATGGTAGATGAAGGAATAGTCCTAGGGCACAAGATTTCAGGAGCTGGTATAAAAGTAGATAGAGCTAAAACTGAAGCGATAGAAAAAAAGGATGCACCAACCACCGTTAAAGGAGTTAGAGCATTTCTGGGTCATGCCAGATTTTACAGAAGATTCATCAAGAACTTCTCTCTACTCGCAAAGCCTCTAACAAATTTACTAGTTAAGGATGTATCCTTTAAATTCGATGAGCACAACCTTAAGGCATTTGATACTCTAAAGAAAGCTCTTATCATAACTCTAGTGATTTCATCACCGAACTAGAAACTTCCATTTGAAATGATGTGTGATATGAGTGATCTAGCTTTGGGTTGTGTGCTTGGATAGAAGAAAGAGGGAAAGCTCCATGTCATCTACTATGCTAGTAGAGAATTGGTAGGAGCTCAACTCAATTATACAACCATAGAGAAAGAGATGCTTGTAGTTGTTTACGCATGTGACAAATTCAGATCATACTTGCTTGGTTCGAAAGTTATAATTTACACTGACCATGCAGTTTTGAGATATCTTTTCTCAAAGCAAGATGTGAAACCTTGCTTGATACGCTAGATTTTGTTACTACAACTTATCCATTAAGGACAAGAAAGGAGCAGAAAATATTGTCGCTGATCATCTATCTAGACTAGAGAAAAGCAATGGGATGAAACTCTTATGACAATGAGTGGAGTAGAAGCTCCCTGGTATGCAGATTATGCCAACTTTTTAGTTGGAAGAATTATTCCAATAGATCTAAGTTATCCCTAAAGAAAGAAATTTCTACGGGATGTTCGGATGTATGTTTGGGACGATCCTTACCTTTTCAAGAGGTGTAGTGACGGTGTTCTTCGATATTGTATTGCTAGTTGGGAAGTAGTAAATATTTTAGAGCAATGCTATAACACTCCCTACTCAGGTCATTATAGAGCTTCAAGAACAACATCTCAAATCTTCAAATGCAGTTTCTATTGGCCTTTCATCTTCAAGGATACACATAGTTATGTTGAGCAGTATGACCGCTACCAAAGAACGGGAAATATCTCAAAGAGGAATGAGATGCCATTATCTGGAATTTTAGAGATCCCGATTGACATTTGTCTTATCATTCTCCATTGAGCACAAGAGACCTTGAGAATTGAGAGACGAGAAAAAAATTTCTTAAGACACTCTAGAGGAACATCAAAGAGTGCCTTCAAGAGGAGGATGAAGAGATTTGAATTTTGTCCAAGGTGCGGAAAATTGGAATATGATGGGAAATGTAGCAAGAATAGCACTAACTCACAAAATAAGCATACTGTGCTACTACGTCACGATCTTATTAGGCTTAAAGCCAAAAAAGTTGCACGAAGAGGTAGTTCATCATGGTATGCCATTCGTGAGTTATGTGAATTGCGAACGTCCAAGTTGCACCTTTGACCCATGTAGATAGAGCGCCTGGTTTTCAAGCTTTCCAAGAACGCAGTGTACATAAAAGCCAAAAAAATTAGATTAGAAGTCTTTTTCTTATGTTTATTATATTAGTTTTAGTATTTATATCGTAGGTGTTAAGTTTTTGAGAAGTGTACATACGGTGCATGCCATATCTTGTGAACACGGAGGTTCTGGCGCATGCCAGAAATACTAGCGCATGCCAGAGATGTGCGAAAGGAGGAAGCTGGTGCACACCAACGGACTTGGTATATGCCAGGTTTGGGCAGAATCGACTATAAAGCTCTCGGGCAGTCAAGTTTCTTCATAAATTTTCAAATTCCAAAAATTCCCGCCTTCCAAAACTTCCAAATTTTACGAGCCCAACACTCCCAAATCATTTACCCGTACTTCCTAAGGGCCAAAATGAAGTTTGCAATGGCAGATGCTACAGGACCTAGTGGGATTCCACGCGGAGATAGGAGGAAGCGCCAAAAAAACCCTTTGCCTTCTTCACCAGGTTCTCCACCCCAGACATCCGCGGATGCTACAACGCTCCCTTCGCAATCTTTCACGATTGGAAGGGAGAGAGGTATCAAAAAATTTCTTGCCTCAGTGCCCTTAGTCATTTTACGATTGATTAGGACAATATGCAGAAACTAGGGGTAAATAGACAACTGAGGTCAGCATTTAGGAAATTAGGATGGAGGTACTTTGAGAATAGAGAGATTATGACCAGGCAAAAATTAGTGTTAGAGTTCTATTGCACATTGCAAGTTGCAACTATCAGACGATCATTTACTGCACGTGTATTCGACACTGATTTTAGCATGTATGAGGTTGAGTTCAATGACCTTTTTAGCCTTAAGGCTGGACTAGGTATTAGACTTCTCTCCCACTAGTTAGGCCCATCGAGCATGGCACGAGATCACAGGATTTGAGAGATACGAGTCAGGGAAGGTGCCTAATGCACTTATTAGAGAATTATATCTAAGCATCCTTCATCGCTTTATGACTCTGTCCATTAGTGGTCAATGGGAAGAGTCTAAAGTCTTCCGATCTCAGCTGTATACCATAGATTGCCTATGCCATGATGTTCTCTTTAGCACCTTTGCTATGATCATTGATTGCTTTGCTAGATCCATTAACGATAGAGAACCTAGGTATCTGTACTTAGGTCATATTATTTCTTGCATTGCACGTCACTATTTTTCGAGGCAGTTTGCAGATTTTTGTGGAATGATTTTGGAGCCAGTGCCGCTCGACATCGAAAAGCTCCACATGAGCAAGCTGATCAAGAAGATGATGATTGATGGAGTTGAGGTCACCGAGTACAAGCCTTGGGAGGAGAGATAAGCAGTCTAATTATGCCTTGGGGCACCAGGTAGGGTGCCAGCACAGAGAAAGGAGTAGCAGGAGTAGGCAGACCCGAGCCATCAGTACCAGGCCCAATATGACGATGCAAGGCCGAGTTATCAGGTGCCTAACTCGCAGTCAGATATTCATTTTTTATATGACCAGTTGGCTGCAATGTAGGTGCAGCTACATGGTCACGGGGAGCAGCGTCATGGATATAGTGTGCAACTACAGGACTATGTAGTTAGCAATGCAAACGGATGGGACCGCTAATACGACTATAATGCTCGCATAAAGGCCAAGCTTAGAGCTTAGAGAGAGGAGTAGAGGGTATTTTATGCCAATCAAAGAGCTCAAGGCATTCCAGAGGGAGTATTACGAGCAACAGCGAGTGCACGCTGAGCAGATGTGCACTTGGGCGGAGAACTTTGGTAGTAGTTTCATGTTCCCACCACCACCTCCTCCAGCTTCTGATGATTGACAGGGAGCTCCTATTTCTTTACTTTTGTATTTTCTTTGTTAGTTTATTTTCTTGTATTTTGACTCTGTTTTTGAGTTTTGTGTGTTTGTAACTCATTTAATGATTGTGTCATGCTACTAGACGGTGATCCTATTAGGCTTAAAGCCGAAAAGGTCACAAGAAGGTAGTCTACATAATAAGTCATTAGTGAGTTATTCTGTTGCATGTTTATTTGTGTATGTTTATTTTGAGATTGGTTTTTGAGCTCTTCAGGGTTTAATCTCCTTGATGCTTCTTAATGTACTAGGTCATCGAGATAAAACTATCTCACCTTTGTTTTTCTTTTAGATTAGGTGCTCATTAGTATCTTAGACATATTGAGGACAATGTGTAATTCAAGTATAGGGGAGGGTTCCTTCTTGGAATCTTCCTTTTAGGTTGTTTAGTATGTCAGCATGTTAGGTTGTTTTGTTTAGGTTTAGACTTGGCATGAATTTTTAAAAAATTTGATCCCCCTCAAAATTTTTTAACTTGTGTTAGAATTTTATCATTTTCTTAGTTAGGAATTTAATTCGAGCACAAAGCCTATAAATTAGGTAGAAATCTCGCACTCTGTTGTTTAGATTAGTGGTTTCACTATGTAGACTAGACTAGAGGGTTAACGAGTGTACCTTGTGAGTATTTGAACCGAAGGAAGAGACATCCGTCTCTATATTTATCATGAGGTGCATATGTAGTCAGTTGATCAAGGTATCCTACTAGTACTTATCATAGTCTAGGTTGCGTGGAAGTTAGTGAGAAGATGAGGGCATTTTTTTGACATTGAGCCTAGAGCTTTAGAGACAAAATTCTTATTATATCTGTTGTTTAAACTATTTGAGCCTAGTCTTTTATTGATTGTAGATTAGGAAGCCGACTACAAACTGTATATCATCCATCTTCCTCACCTTTGATCATCCGATTCGAGGACTTATAGGTTGGTATGTGTATTAGGTTTAGTTGGTAGCTTGGGTTTAATTTGGTTTATATCTGTTGAGATGTGGTAGTATGGCTGTGTTAGAAGCTGAGTTTTTGCCTAGAGCGTGCTAAGTTTATAAAGTTTGTGAATGTTGTGTTTATATCAAAAAATAAAGAGAAAAAGAAATAAAAAAGAATGTGTATTTGAATAAGGCATGTGGTATAGGCAATACTTGTGCTTCGCGGTCTTAGGCAATTGAGATATTTGGGGAGTGTGCTTATTTATGTTACATATGTGAGGATGTTTAGATTAGACGAGTGATTAATTATATTTGTGACATATCCTCGGATTGGGTGGTTTAGCCACTATCCACATATTATACCTCACCTTAACCTTAAGTCCCATTACAACCTGATTAAAAGACCTCCCAATCATTAGCAACCATTGCGACTTTTAGATAATACTGAGTAGGACGTGGGATGCTTTGAGTATATTGACATGTATGCGAGTGATAGGAAATTGACCATACAGATTATATGAGTGAAACACTTGTCTATCCTCGTGAGGTCAACCTTCTAGTGTCTTTTATATAGAGTTAACACTTGTTTAAACAATTGAGTACTGAGGTGCCTACTAGTTCTTTGTGCTTTGTGTTATGGTTTGAAAAACTTACTTAGATTATAATTTGATTGTGATGCGAGTTGATGTTTTTGAAGGAAGTTAAGTGTTGATCTGTTCATGCTATGTCTTTACCTTATTTTTTGTTTGTTTGTATTTGATTTTGGTTTAGGTTGCCTGCATTTTGAGTTTTTGCTGGGGGACAAGCAAAGATTCAAGTGTGGGGGTGTGATGAGTGTCAAAAACACTCATTATTTGTGTCCTTTTAGTTGATCATTCTTAGTGTTTTAGGTTGATTTAGTTATGTTTTAGTTGTCTTAGTATTAGTTTTTGTTCATTGTGTATTTACATTAAGTTTATTATTTTTTACTAAGTTTACTTGTTTTTAGGAGCATATTTGAGGAGAAGTGGAAGACATTCGAGCAGACTCGCGAATGTATGGATGAGAAGGAAGTCACGATGCCAAGGAGTGCTTATCACGAGAAGCTGGGGTATGCCAAGTATCCATTACTCAGATGACCATTCACTCAGATGACCAAATGCACTCGAAGAGGGAAAATGCGAAGACCTGGTGCACGCCACTTGAAACTGGCACACGCTAGACTAGACAGACAAAAGAAAAATAAAGATGAGTGTTAGACAAATAAATGGCAAGACTTGATAAGTGCGGTTTAGAGCTTTCTAAAGGAAAGGGGGACAATGGCTGACTCTTTTTAGATATTTTTAGGTTAGATATTTTAGTAGATAAGTTAGATTAGATATTTAGTTTACTACTCCATTAGTTGCTTAGTATATATGCTAGTTTTGCTTTGTAAACTAAGGAGAGAAGAACTTTGGACAAAAACACAAGAGTAAAAGTTGATTTTTGGTAGAAGAACGTGGACTTGAAGAGGGGGAGCTTGGAGTCTTGATAAGTCTCCCTCCCTTTTACTCTTTATCTTTGATTAATGCTTTATGTTTATATAAATATGTGTGAGTAGTTGTTTGAGTTTTGTGGCTTAATGCCTTTGACGTAGCCACTGATGAGAGTTGTGTATGTTCATGTATATGTTCTTATCGACGTGCTTGATCCTATTGCTTAGACTTGCTTGATCACCAAGCCTTAGTAGCTAGTCAAAACTTGAGACCGAAAGGAGAGAGAATTGATGGATAGGTTGATTTGATGATTAGTACTCTTGCTAGGAGAGAAATCTCCTTGGTAACCTACTGATTGTTCTTGGACAGGAGCTTATAGTTGGTATTTAATTTAGTTTAGTTGGTTGGTGGGGTCGAAAGAACATATCTAACCTTCTAAGCTTGGTTAAGTAACAATTTAGACTCATCTTGAATGAAAGTGTGGTTGAGGTTGCCTTTGATTCACTCAGACCACATCACATACACTCAGACCCCTCTTTATCTTATGGTTATGTTGCTGGTTTAAGGTACTTAGCTTGCTTTTAGCTTTTTAGTTGTTGATAATCTGTTTTATGTTATAAACTATCTTTGTGCTTATTCTTATGCTCTTGATACTTGATGTTTAAGACTTTAGATCATTTAAGTTCAACTACAAACTTCATAATCTGATCCTAGTAAGTATGTAAACCTTAGAGTAGGCCTAACACCTCAATCTTTGTAGATCGACAACCCTACTTACTCTTATTGCAATTCGCTGCAACTCTGCTGTTAAACTGGCGCATGCCACCCTAGTTAGCGCACGCCAAGTTTATTAGTTTGTGAGCGTTTGGTCGTGCCAGGTGATGATTGGCGTGTGCTAGAGCTTTGGGCTGGTCTAGGGGTGGTGCACGCCACCCATCTCTGGCGTATGCCAGGAAGGCCTTATAAACGACCGATCATCTATTATTAAGCAAAATTATGGTAGCACTTTTACCTAGACTTGCGGAAACGAATCGTCACCACCCTTAGTCTAGACCTTGTCCCCGATGTGAGGGGAGTTTCTATCCCTTCTTAGGATGCTCATATATTATTTACTGCTAATGTTTCGTCTGGTACATGTACTAACCTTATTACCGCGCAGATGATGCTTGTGCTCGTGATTCTCTGGGTGAAGTAGCGACTATGGAGCAGATAGAGACCTCAGCTATAGGAGGAGTCCGCAGTCAGTACATGCAGGAGATCATGTCCCCGTTATGAGGGGAATGCCTATCCCTTCACTCCCTATTTCTTTGGGCCATATTCCTGTGAGCTCGGATAGTATTCGTACTGACCATATAGTACTTCAGGATACCCAGGTGAGACACTGGTCAAATGCTATAACTCTTGGAGACTCGAGTAAAGCCCTAGTTGTAGGGGGAGTTTGTAGTCTGCTAGTGCAAGGGTCTAGTTCCATTCCCACCCGAGAATCCGTGCTTGACCCAAGGGCTAGGAAAGTTTCTGTCCTTCCCTCTACTTCAGTGTGCGCCAATATTCCTGTTGAGATTTTGTTGAGACAGTATGCACAGTTGGCTTTGCTGTAGGATACTTTACACATCATCCAGAGGTAGCCACTAGAGCAGGCCAAGTGTCATATCTGCCTTCTGACAGTATGGTAGCAACTGCAGCAGGGCAGGCCTCACAGTCTATCGCGGCATCTACTCAGTCCCCCTCAGTAGTTAGGTGCCCTTCCTATGTTACCCTAGCACGATCCTAGCCTAGGGGTTAGACCTTTTCAGGTACTTGCCTAGACCCTATTCTGCTTGATGGCAAGCCAACACTTGTAGTTGGTCCTTCGTTATCCCAAACCAGCTGTGATTTCAAAGCCCATACTTTTATTGGGCGCTTAGTACTGCCTAAGGGTGCTAAGCCTTATACTTCTACTTCTTTGTGAGGTGAGCTCATTCGACTATGGAGCATTGCAGCATGGCACATGATCTCTGTTGGACTGGGCTATTATTGTTTTCAATTCAGAGTCCCTGAGGAGAAGGCATGGATATGGGCAGTTGGTAGTTGGAAGCTACAGTCTGGCAGGTTGTTCCTTCAGCAGTGGTTTCCTTTTTTAAACCCACCCAGCAGAAGGCATGATATGATCCTCGATAGGAGAATCACAACGGACCGTGCTACTCTTGGATGGAAAGACCACAACCCACGAATCTGAGCTTTGCAAGATTCTTAATCGAACTGTAACCTAAGCAAATGAACAATCTGAGAACCTTTAGTCATGCCACAAACAAGGATGGAAGACTTGTTTGATAAGTAAAGGTTTTGTTCTAGCTAAGCCTACGCACCAGCCTGAGCAAGAATACACAATGAGTATCAAACTCACAAATTAGCTTATGCTAAAGTTGTCTCAAAAGTTGGATGACATTTTATTATGCTAGGAGTCCTTTATATAGGCTCCAAAAGTCTCACATATTCCTAAACAAACTAACTCCTAAAAAAGAGCTTGTAATCTGACCAAATTATACTTAATCCTAAATAGGTGAATTCTGTTCAGATTATAATCTACTAAACAAGAAGTAATCTAAGTACATAATATCTAATAGAATAACTAATATTGTACGTCCTAAACAAGCCAAAGGTTGTTAGAATATAATTTCTTAATCAAAACAATTGACTTTACTAAATAGCTTAAGTAGAATCTGAATGAATCCATGCTTCCAAAATAGGTTGATGCACGTCCAAAGTAGGTTGATGCACGTCCGATATAGGTTGATGCACGTCCAAAATAGGTTGATCTCCATACGTGCATGCTTCTAAAATAATGCATGCTTGCTAAGCTACCAAAATAGTGCATCTCAAGCATCCAATTTAGCTTCAATGATGTGCATGGGCTTTGCATGATCTTCATGGATGTCCTTGGACTTGCACAAACTTGCATAGGCTTCATGGACATGTCTTTGGACTTGTACAAACTTGCTTGAACCCAAACTTCCTCCATTAATCCATTAAAATCAGCTTGAAAGTTCTTGGCCCATCATATTCATATTAAGGCGGCTCCCACATGGACTTGGATCAGGTTAGTGGAACTCAGCAGCGACCACATCACACCTAAGATTGTATTTGAATTGGCCAAGGCAGTGGGCAAGCCAATCAGGTATGATATCACAACCCTTGATAGGGTGAACGGTGTACAGGTACAGGTTCTAATAGAGCTGGAGCCTGCCAAGAATCGTCCCACCCAGATCAGCTTGGTCCTGGATTATGGAGAGGTCGAGGTTAAGATCTAGTACCAGGATGCTCCTTTGGTCTGCTCCTACTGCAAGGGGCGGGGGCACATTTGTAGCACCTGTGAGCGCTTGGCTTCCGCTAAGGCAAAGCCATAAGAGGTAGGTACAGCAGTTGCAGAGGCACAGGTTTGACAAGCACTAGCACAGCCGAGGGAGGCCTAGTAGTGGCGTGTCTGTCAGCGTATAAGGTGTGTGATTTTTGACAGCCCGAATCACACAGCTTCTTACCCCTATCCCACCACGACTACTTTTGCCCTTTTTCCGATAAGGAACCCCTTTATAGCTCTAGATGTGAAGGAGGAGTAGGCACGAATCAAGGAGAAGGAGCAGGTAGAGGTTTCAGCTAGACCCGTGGTAGGGACTATTGTGTGAACTATGCCTGAGGTCTTGACATAGTTTTCCCTGATTATGGAGGTTGGAGACACAGGTGGCTCAGGGGGTGCTAGGACAGATTTAGCTCAGGGGACCCAGGATGAGGTTTTTTCGGTCAAACCCAGGATGAGGTTTTGGTTACACAGAGAGATCAGAATATGGGTCGAGTAGCGGCAAGAGTGCGTGATTCTACCCAGTAGGATACCATTTGAGTGGTAGATATAGTATTAGAGGTTATCCACTAGACTTCGACACAGGATATGAGTTCAAGTGATAGTGATCATGAGTAGTGCCAGTCAGATGCTCAGTTGGTCTTAGATTTGGAGGAGACATCAGCTAATGACCAGCTCTAGGTACAGACTTCGGCTTTGAGCCTACTGATCAGGCACACAGTGTAAGTTGGTACAGAGCAGGTTGGTCTGAAGGAGGGTGCTACCACCCATCCACTATTAGGTTAGCATGCAGATTATTAAGGTAGACGACCTGTTCGAGCCCAAGCACTTGGAGGCAATGGTGGGGAGTCAGGCATAGGGTGACTTGACTAAGGAGAGATCGGAGGAGGAGTTGACTCCATCGTAGATTACGAGAGGATGTTTCCACCTGTTGGGCGCGCAACAGATAGGCCAGCCCCCGTAGGGTCTATGAATATTCTATATTAGAATATTTAGGGTATCGGATCTGTGCATGCTCGTTACCAGTTTTGGGAGCACTACTTGCACCATAGGCCATCTTGTGTGGCCATTGTAAAGCCAATGGTTGCCTTTGATTCTATACATGAGCAATTCTAGACTTCTCTGGGTTTTTGGTTGGTTAAAGCTACAGACAGAGGGGTGAGGATCCCCAACCTTTGGGTGCTCACTAGTCAGCTAGTCACTCAGTATATAAACATCGTCCTTTGCACTTTACAGGTTCTGGTTATTCGAACTGCTTAGCTCCAGCACAGTGTTATGATGAGATTTGTATACGCACATGTTTACTACTTCAGGTGCAGAGCACTCTGGGATGATCTGATGACTCTGTCGCCAGGACCATTAATGTTGATTGGGGACTTCAATACCGTTCTGGGGGCCCACGAGCAGATAAATTGGGCCTTACCCATTGCCCAATCCTGTATAGACTTCCAAGCTTTTATCAGTGCGACTAGGCTAATGGACATTCCTCTGACAAGAGCTTAGTTTACGTTCTCTAATAGGAGGGCAACGGGATACATGGAGTCTCGGCTGGATTGCGTATAAGCGTCCCATAGTTCATGAACTTGTGGTATTTGGTATAGTATTAGGCTCTACTCCAAAATATCTCAGACCACCGACCTATTGCTTTGGAGTGTAGAGAGAGTGGGGTTTCACGAGGCCCAAAGCCCTTTCGCTTCTAGGCCAGCTGAACCTCTCACGTGGATTTTTTAGACTTGGTGAGACGGACTTGGCTAGCTCAGGCAGTGGTAGACTTAGCTATTGCTTCTTTGACAGGTAAATTGCGTCGATTGAAATGGGCATTGGTTACCTGGAATAAGGAGGTTTTCAAAGATGTCAAGCGGAGTTCTGAATTGAGGAGGTTCAACTTCGGATTAAGGTAGACGGGCAACTAGACGATCTGGTTATCGAGAAGATGGAGGCACTCAAGGTGTGTAATGTTGCACTGGAGTAGCATAGTACCTTCCTGAGGCAACAATCAAGGGCTTCCTAGCTCTGAGATGGAGACACGAACTCCACCTTCTTCCACCGTAGTGTTTAAATCCGGAGGAGCAGATTGGGCATTTTGACCATGATGATTGATAGCCAGCTCTCAGAGGATCCAGTTCATATCTGCAAGTACATCATCTCCTACTATTAATAGATGTTCTCAGATTTGGGATCCCTACTAGACTGGACGGCCATCGACCCATTGAAGTCCTTGCTGACGAGCCACATTCAGGAGGATCAAAATACTGAGCTGATATGGGTCCTACCGCCAGAGGAGGTACGTCATACTATTTTTGGGATGAGCCCAGATAGCGCCCTAGGTCTTGACAGTTTTGGTGGCCATTTCTATCAGTCTGCATGGGATATGGTCGGTTAGGACATTATCATGGCAGTGTAGGAGTTTTTTTTTATCTCGCGGTATCTTCCGATCAAGCTCAATGCCAACTTTGTGGTGTTAATCCCGAAGATTCCAGAAGCCCAGCGAGTGGAGGACTACAGGCCCATTGTGCTAGGGAACTTTATCTACATGCTTATGATGAAGATCCTGGCTACTAGACTTGGTACGATCCTTGACTCTATACTCTCTTATCATCGGTTAAATTTTTTGCTAGGTCGCAAGATCCACAACTGCATGGCTTTCGCCTCCGAAGGTATCAACTACCTAGGTAGACGCCAGATTGGTGGTCACATGGCCATCAAGGTAGACATCCGCAAAGCTTTTAATACCCTCCACTGGGAGTTTCTCATAGAGGTACTCTGAGCCTGGGGATTTGCTAAGGCTTTTGGGGACATGGTAATCAGTATTCGGCACTTGGCCTACCTTTCGATCTTGGTTGACAGGGTCCTAGTGGGTTATTTTGGCTGCTCTTAGGGGGTACGATAGGGGGACCCCCTCTCACCACTATTGTTTATTATGGTGGAGGAGATCTTTAGTAGGCTACTACAGCGAGTGGTGGTTCGATGCGATTTTATATGTTTTCAGGCTTGCCGGGGATGCACATTCCTATTCCATTTACTCTATGTCGATGATGTTATCATCTTTGGGTAGGCCTCGAAGGCCAATTATTGTACGCTACTTTGGATTCTCCAACATTATGCAGTAGTGTCGGGCCAGTACTATAACCTGGCAAAGTCCCAAGTATACTTCAGCGAGAGCATGCCGGCTAGGTAGTACACTAGGCTTCTGGACATTCTAGGGATCTCTGCAGGTTAGTTGTCTTTCACGTACCTTGGTATTCCCCTCTTCTGTAGGCCTCCTTACTATGCCATCATCAGCAAGTTTGTGCGGTGGAAGGGGTCCTCGCTGTCCATGGTATGCCAGGCGTGCTTGGTGCAATTAGTCATCCTGAGCTCGTTGACATATTTGATGATGATATACCAGTGGTCGGTCACACTTATAGAGTAGGTAGACACATGCATGCAGAACTTCATGTAGACTAGTGATATCCATCGAAGGGCCCCTTGCACGATGTCCTATGACCACCTCTGCTCTCCATAGGACGAGGGTAGATTGGGACTTTGCTCGATCTGACAGGTGAACCTGGTGTTCTTGAGCTGGCTTACTTGGACCATTTTGCATGGGTCATTGTGTTACATGGACTGTATTTGAGACTGCCTGATTGTCACGACAAACACGACAACGCAGAGGTACGTGCGCTCCTCGATTCTGAAAGGGGTTCAAAGCTACTTACTAGACATTGTCCATTCTTCTCGGGTGTTGGCTAGGGAAGACTCATTGACCAACTTCTAGTTGTATAATTGGCTGAGATACGTGATAGCTAAGCGGATCCGGCTTCCAGAGCATCTTTACCCCAGATGCACTTTCATAGTATCTAACTGCTAGTATGATGGTTGCTGGGTCTTCCATAGACAATTCTGCGAAGCTTTTCCATAAACGAAGACATAGACTGGGTCTTCCAGGTAGTGACAAGATGGTCTGGGTCTACGCCCGGGATGGCATCTTCATATCCAGAGCAGTTTACAACCATTTTTGCCCTACTTACCTCTCGATTTATTAGGGCTCCTAGATCTGGGATGCGGCGATTCCGTCACGGAGGTCCATGCTTCTCTAGCGAGCTATCCTTGGAGCATTACCTACTACTGATGGCATGCTCCGTCGGGGGTTTATTGGCCCGAACATGTGCTCATATATCTAGCCGATAAGGAGTCATTGGATCACACACTTGTCTATTACCCTATTACTACCGCCTTCTAGTAGTACATTTTTTGCATTTTTGGAGTCTCGTGGAGGGCTTTCTCAAGCCTTAACAAGATAATCGTAGAGGTGATACGGCAGCAGTTCAGCCTACAGTGAGCCATTTGTGGAGGGTGGCTGTGGTGATCGCATGTTGGCTCTTATAGATGGAGCGCAATGCATGTATTTCCCGAGACCAGCATCGGAGCTTGGATGCGCTAATTGTGTTGTTCTGTCGAATGGTGAGCAAGATGGTGATATTTGACATGGGACGATGCTTCTCCTCACAGTAGGAACATACATTACTCAGGGATCTCCATATTGCATCGAGGCTGGGCCAGGTACCATACATCGTTGAGGTCACTTAGTGATGCCCTCCTCCTGGATAGCTCAAGTGTAATACGGATGGCAACTCCCTGGGTGTTCTAGGCCTCGGCCGCTCAGCGAGAGTCTTCCAGACCTGCAGGGGATTCATCCAGGGCTGCTTCAGCCAGTATATCCTTAGCTGCTTTGCTTTCGAGGTGGAGCTCCTGGTAGCCATCCTTGCGGTTGAGATTGCCCACGAATGGGGTTGGCATAGATTGTGGCTGGAGATGAACTCCACGTATGTGCTTTCAAGATTCTAGACTCCATAGGCCGAGGTTCCATGGCGATGGCAATCATGCTGGCTATACATGATCCAGCTAAGAGCCCAGCTACAGATCCACATCATGCATATTTTCCGCAAGGAAAATATGGTGGTAGATGCTCTGACCCACCTTACGGAGGACGACTGGTGGCTGAACCTCCTGATGTTGCTCGCTGGTCTTGTCGACCGAGATATGTTCAGAGAGCCCTATCATAGGTTCGTCCATTGACGACATTGACAATTTATTGTTCTTCGTGAATGTTCTATCGTAATTCTGCTTGATAATGGATGATCGATCATTTGTTAGATCTTCCTGGCGTACACCAGAAATGGGTGGCGTGCGCTACCCTTCGACCAGCTAGGAACACAGGCACATGCCAATAGCACCTGGCACGAGCAAAAAGCTAATGGACTACAAACTTAGCGTGTGCCAATGAGGATGGCATATGCCAGTTTAGTAGCAGAGTTGTAGCGAATTGCAATAAGAGTAAGTAGGGTTGTCGATTCACAGAGATTGAGGTGTTAGGCCTACCTACTCTAGGGTTTACTTACTTAACTAGGATCAGATTATGAAGTTTGTTGTTGAACTCAAGTGATCTAAAGTCTTAAACATATAGCATCAAGAGCATAAGAACAAGTACTTAGATAGTTTATATCACAAAATAGATTATCAACAACTAAAAAGCTAAAAGCGAGCTAAATACCTTAAAGACCAATATAACCAAGTGATTCAGGGGGTATATGAAGCATGTGACATGGTACGAGTGTTTTAAAGGCAATCAATCTATACTTTCGCGCTAGAAAGATCTAAATTGACCCTTAACCAAGTTTAGAAGGTTAGATATGTTCTTTCGATCCCACCAACCAACTAAACTCAATCAAAAACTAACTATGCATATCACTTAAAGTATAATCAGTAACTAAAGAAGATTTCTCTTCTATCAAAGCAATGGATCATCAAACTAACATTTCTATCAAACCTATCTCCTTTCGATCTCAAGATTGACTAAGTACAATAACTTGGTGATCAAACAATCAAAGCATGTCATGAAGCTCGTTAATAAGA
Organism: Hypericum perforatum; assembly: GCA_012979155.1. Lineage (NCBI taxonomy): Eukaryota > Viridiplantae > Streptophyta > Magnoliopsida > Malpighiales > Hypericaceae > Hypericum > Hypericum perforatum. The sequence goes on along the minus strand of SOPF01026730.1, from coordinate 113,767 downwards.
ACATGTTCCTACACATATTAACCCCTCTAAACCGTGGCTACATACAAGGCATTAAGGCACAAAACTCACAGTAAACTACTCACACATATTTATATAAACACAAAGCATTAACATAGACAAAGAGTAAAAGGGATGGAGACTTATCAAGACTCCAAGCTTCCCCTCTTCAAGTCCACGTTCTTCTACCAAAAAAACCAATATTTACATCTGTTTTTGGTCCAAAGTTATGGTCTCCTTTGGTCCACTTCATTTTTTTAGTTTACAAAGCAAAACTAGCATATATACTAACTAACTAATGTCATAATAAACTAAATATCTAAACTAACTTATCTACTAAAATATCTAACCTAAAATATCTAAAAAGTTGTCTGCCAACTTTTCCCCCTCTTTCACAAAGCTCTAAACCACCTTTGTCAAGTCCTCCATTTATTTGTCCAACACTCAGCTTTATTTTACTTCTGTTCGTCTGGTCTGGCGTACGCCAGATGCACCAAGCATGTGCCAGCCGTCGTGTTTTTGCTTCATCGAGTGCGAATGGTCGTCTAATTGAACTGTCATTTGAGTAATGGCTACTTGGCATGCGCCATGTATGCTTGGCGTGCGCCAAATAATCGTGCATTGCATTCCTTGGCTTTGCGACTTCTCTCTCGTCCTTGGCTTCGCATGTCCGCTCAATTGTCCTCCACTTCTCCACGAATATGCTCCTAAAAATAAGCAAATTTAATGAAAAACAATAAACTTATATAAACACACAATGAACAAAAACTAACACTAAGACAACTAAAACACAACTAAATCAACCTAAAATACTAAGAACGATCTACTAAAATGACACGAATAATGAGTGTATTTGACACTCATTACACCCCCACACTTGAATCTTTGCTTGTCCCCAAGCAAAAACTTAAAATGCGGACAACCTAAACCAAAATCAAATATAAACAAACAAACACAAAACAAGGTAAAGACATAACATGAATAGATCAATAATTAACTTCCCTCAAAAACATCAACTCGCATCACAATCATATCATAATCTAAGTTAGTTTTTCAATCCATAACACAAAGCACAACGAACTAGTAGGTACCTTAGCACTCAATTGTTTAAACAAGTGTTAACTCTATATAAAAGACACTAGAAGGTTGACCTCATGAGGATATACAAGTGTTTCACTCATATAATCTGTATGGTCAACTTCCTATCACTCGCATACATGTTAATATACTCAAAGCATCCTACGTCCTACTCAGTGTTATCTAAAGGTCGCAATGGTTGCTAATGATCAGGGGGTTTTTTCATTGGGTTGTAATGGGGGTTTAAGATAAAGGTGAGATAAAATATGTGGATAGTGGCTAAACCACCCAATCCGAGGACATGTCACAAAAGCAACTAATCACTCGTCTAATCTAAATATCCTCACATATATAAAATAAATAAACACACTCCCCAAGTATCCCAATGAACTAAGACCTAGAAGCACAAGTATTGCCTATACCACATGCCTTATTCAAATACACATTCTTTTTTGCTTCTTTTTTTCTCTTTTTTTTATATTCACAAACTTTTACATACTTAGCACGTTATAGGCAAAGACTCGGCTTCTAACACAGCCATACTACCACATCCCAACAGATATAAACTAAATGAAACCCAAGCTACCAACTAAACCCAATACATATGTCAACCTATAAGTCCTCGAATCGGATGATCAAAGGTAAGGAAGATGGATGATATAAGGTTTGTAATCGGCTTCCTAATCTAAGATCAAGAAAAGGTTAGGCTCAAAGAGTTTAAACAACGGATATATAAGGTCTTGTCTTTAAAGCTCTAGGCTCAATGTCAAAGAATGCCCCCATCCTTTCACTAACTTCCACGCAACCTAGACTACGATAAGTACTAATAGGATGACGTAGGAACGTCTTGCCAAGTTCACCAGCTTGACTTAATTGTTTGTACGTGTGCATGGAGCTTCATGGCTACGTGGAGTTTTGCTTTTGATTGCGTTCATTTATTGCTTTCAATAACTCTTGTAATGATCTTTTTAATTCCGCACGTTCTGAATGTAATAAAACAAGCATTAAATGACATAATGGGGAGGTTAAAGTGGCTGAGCGGGTTTGAAAGGGAGCTCAAGTAATTCGCCCCTTTCTCTCCTTGATTCCTGCCTTCCTATTTATTTTGTAACCGCGTCAATAATAATCATCAAGAGAATTATTTATAATTTGAGCTGCGAGCTTAAGAGTGTATGGTGCGATCATGAGGGTGCGTCCCTGATTAACCTTGGTTCAATTTTTTCCCTAAACTGGCTGTTCTAGCAATAGAACCCCTCATGAATTCATAGATGGTAGTTGTCGTGGATCACAAGTTTATCCTGTTACATGATTTTCCGAGTGAATTATTTAATCTTTCCAAGCTTAACTTAATCAAATACGTTCGTTGCTCAACTGAGAGAGAGAGAGAGTTTGAGTGAGAATTGGATAAAACTTGTATGCCATGCTTCGAAGCTACGTCAAGTGGTATCAGAGCTTGAGTTGAGATCATCTCAATTCTTGCGTTGAGAGAGAGTGTTTATGCTATAACCACAACAAGTTGTGAGTGAGCCCCATCCACGAGCCGATCCATAGGACATTGGATCACCTGATCCGTATCCCTTTTAATCCACCTAGCACCACCAAAGACCGAGCTCATGACCGATCTGGATCCACCAAGACAAGACATGAACCAAAGGTTCACCAACCTTAAAGCTGCCATCTTGGAGATACGCACTCAATTAACAAACCTTGTGGTGCAACAACCCGTGGGGCAACCCCCACCAGTTGAGGTATGTAATAACTAAGAAGAGGAGGAAGATGTAGACTCTGATGCTATATTGTATGTGAGGAGAGGAGGCCAAGAAGTGAGAGGAAGAGGTAGAGGTGTTGGTGGATATGGTGATATTGGTCGTGCACCTTGTAGAGAAATCTATAGAGAGGAGGAACAAGGAGAAGATTACTATAGGAGGGTGGATCGACCCTTTAAGATGAACATTAAGAATTTTTATGAGGATGCTGACGTAGAAGGCTTCCTGAATTGGCTTGATTCGATCGAGAAGTATTTCGATTGCATGGACTTGATCGAGGAGTAAAAAGTCAATTACGTGGCTTTCAAGCTAGAATTGGGAGCTGCTATTTGGTGGAGGAAAGAACAAGAGTCTAGGAGGAGGAGAGGTGATCGAGCCATACGTGATTGGCCAACGATGGAACAAGCACTCCGAGATAGGTTCTTGCTCGTTGACTATCACCAGACTCTATATTCTCAATTCTTGATGTGCACTTAAGGAAGTAAGAGTGTTGAGGAGTACACGTCCAAGTTTATGAGATTGGTTGCGAGGAACGATGTGGAGGAAAACAAGGATCAGATGATTGCTCGTTACATCGAAGGCCTCATCTATGAGATCAAGAATCGGATAGAGTTTGACACTTTTCTCTACTTCAACAATGCGTGCTCAAAGGCGAGAAAAATTGGGGTTGCCTTGAAGAAGAAGAAATCAATCCTAACTCATTTTTCAGGCCTTGGTCAATCATCAAAGGAAGGAATGGAGAAGGGTGTCACACAAGCAACTGAGCCGAGAGCTTTTCCAAAGAAGGTTGCATCTGAGGCCACTTAAGCCAAAGGTAAAGCTTTTGCGGCACTTCAGGCCTTAGGTGTTTTAAGTGCAATGAATTCGGACACAAGTTGAGTGATTGTCCAAAATGTAAGTTCACTCAACTTTGTGAAATTGAAGATGATGAAGAGGAGTCCTCGAGAGCATATCTTGTGCACCAGTTGAGGTGAGTGGGGAAGAAGAGAACGAGGATTCTGAGGAGGAAGAGTATTGTGGAGTGATGAGAAAAATGGCCTTGACAACAGCAAAGAAGGTCGAATCTCAATGAAATAATTTATTTCGTACCAAGTGCCATATTGGGAAGAAGGTGTGCGAAGTGATTATAGATGGAGGCAGCCAGGAAAATTTTGTTAGTCGAGCTACGGTTGACAAATTGGGACTCAAGACATCACCACACCCATCTCCCTACTCCATTGGTTGGGTTCGTACTCGAGGAGGCATCAAGGTGAACGCGAAGTGCACCATTCCAATCAACATCGAAAGGTACTCAAACAAAGTCGAGTGTGATGTCTTAGAGATGGACGCGTGCAACATTTTATTAGGCAAGCCTTGGGAGTACGACAACAAAGTGATTCATAAAGGAGAACAGAATACTTACGAGCTAAAGAAGGGTGGTGAACGATTCACTTTGTTGCCAAGCAAGCCAAAGCACGTAAAGTCCCAATACAACAGTGCCATACAAATTGTCTCGATGATTATATCAATGAAGGAGTTGCATGATTCAATCAACGAGATAGGCTGGTGTCAACTTTTAGTGATATCTCAGGGTGAGCAAGTCGTAGCAGAAAGGAGGGTTGGAGTTCCTGATCTCGTGCTCAAGATTTTGCAAGAATTCCCTGAGGTGGTGACCGAAGATGTGCCAAAGGGGTTACCTCTGCTTCATAATATTCAGCACCGTATTGACTTGATCCCGGGCCCTACACTTCCCAACTTGCCATATTATCATCTTAGCCCTACGGAGAATCAAATCCTACATGATCAAGTACAAGACCTGATCAACAAAGGTTTTATTCGGGAGAGCCTTAGCCCGTACGGAGTGCCAGCCTTGTTGGTGCCCAAAAAGGATAGTACATGGCACATGTGTGTGGACAGTCGCGCTATAAACAAAATAACCATTGGTTATAGGTTTCTCATACCAAAGCTCAATGACATGCTGGACAACTTGAGCGGTTCCATAATCTTTTCAAAGATTGATTTACGAAGTGGTTACCATCAGATCAGGATCCAACCCAGTGATGAATGGAAGACCGCGTTCAAGATGCGAAATGGACTTTATAAATGGCTAGTGATGTCGTTTGGACTCACCAATGCACCAAGCACGTTCATGGGGTTGATGCACCAAGTGATGAAGCCCTTCCTAGACAAATTTGTAGTGGTGTACTTTGATGACATACTCGTGTACAGCCGCTCGAAAGTTGATCATGCGAAGCATTTGAGGGAAGTTTTTAGTGCCCTATGTGACAATGAGCTCTATGCAAACCTGAAAAATTGTGTCTTTTGGAAAAAGGAGCTCTTGTTCCTTGGATTTATCATTGGAGAAGATGGGATCCGAGTTGATCAAGATAAAGTGGAGGCAATTCGTAACTGGCCTCAACCAAAAAATGTGAGCCCAGTTCAAAGCTTCCTAGGCTTGGCCGCATTTTATAGAAGATTTATAAGGGGGTCAGTGAACTAGCCGCTCCAATGACATCCTTATTGAAGAAAGGAGTCGCTTTTGATTGGAATCAGGCTGTTGATGATGCTTTCCACGAGCTTAAGGCAAAGCTTAGCTCAGCTCCTATCCTTGGCCTACCTGATTTTAATAAAGTCTTTGAGGTACATGTTGATGCTTCAGGTGTAGGGATCGGGGCCGTGCTTTCCTAAGAGAAGAAGCCCATAGCTTACTTCATTGAGAAGTTAAGTGAAGCAAGACAAGCTTGGACAACCTATGAGAACGAGTTTTATGCTTTTTTTCGAGCTTTGAAGACATGGGAGCGTTACCTTATTGATAAAGAGTTCGTGTTGTACTCTGATCACCGAGCTCTAAAGTTCTTAAATGACAAGTCCAAGTTTACGAGCTATATGCACATGAGATGGTGCACCTACCTCCAAAAATTCCTTTTCAATATCATGCACCAAAGTGGAGCACAAAACATGGTGGCTGTAGAAGGGTGGCACTCTTAACAGAATGGCGTGCTCAAATCACTTCATTTGAAAGTCTACGTGAATTGTATGAATGTGATCCAGACTTTGGAGCCATTTGGTCGAAGTGTCAAGGAGGAAAAGGTGATGGGGAATTCTACGTGCATGAGGGTTTCCTGATGAAAGGTAATCAATTATGCATCCCTCATACTTCACTACGTGAACACTTGATTTGGGAGATGTATGGTGGAGGCCTCTTGGCACACTTGGGTAGAGACAAGACATTGGCAGCCTTAGGTGAAAGATTTTATTGGCCTAACATGATTAAAGAGGCTATTCGCATGGTGAGGCATTGCCGTACTTGTCAAGAAACAAAGGGAGGTGTGAATAACATGGGTCTCTATATGCCATTACCTGTTCCTCAAGGAATTTGAGTAAGTATGGACTTCATTGGGGTTGCCACGCATACCAAGAGGATGGGATTCAATTTTTGTGGTGGTTGATTGACTGTCCAAAATGGCACATTTCATTTCGTGCAAGAAGACTGTGGATGCACATGGGATTGCTCATCTCTTTTTCAGAGAAGTCGTGAAATTGCATAGAGTGTCGAGAAGTATAACATCAGACCAAGATGTGAAGTTTCTAGCTACATTTTGGAAGACACTATGGTTGTTGTTCGACTCAACCCTTCAATATAGCTCAACCGCACATCCTCAGACCGATGGGCAAATGGAGGCAACTAATAGAACCCTTGGAAGCTTCCTCTGAAGTCTTTGTCACGATAAGAAAAGACAATGGGATATCGCTCTACCTATAGTAGAGTTTGCTTACAATGGTGCGGTGCACAGGTCCACAGGCCATTCTCCATTCCCTTTGGTCTATACAAAGCCTCCGAATCATTTGGTAGACGTCGCTTCTATTCCACGCCTTGCTTGAGCTAATCCTTCAACTATTTATTTTGCGAACATGCACAAGAAGTACTCGAGGCAGTGCAAACAAGGTTGAGTGCAACATATGTTAATGAAAAGAAGCGTGTTGATGAGCATCGGAGGGTGCAAATTTTTCAACCAGGAGAGGACATCATGTTGTACTTTCGAAAAGAGAGGTTGCCAGCCAATTTTGGAGGGAAATTGCAACCAAGAAAGTACGGGCCTTACAAGGTTTTGAGAAGAATTAACGACAATGCTTATGTCATGGACCTACCCAAAGATTTCAGAGTATCACGGACTTTTAATGTGTCCGATCTCACTCCATATCATGATGCCTTCCCAATGCCATCACTCCTTGCTTTCAGGGATAAGAAAGCTCTTAAGGAGAGGAGGATGATGTAGGAACGTCTTGCCAACTTCACCAGCTTGACTTGATCATTTGCATGTGTGCATGGAGCTGCATGACTGCGTGGAGTTTCGCTCTTGATTGCATTCATTTATTGCTTTCAATAACTCTTGTTATGATCTTTTAAATTCCGCGTGTTCTGAATGTAATAAGGCAAGCATTAAATGCCATAATGGGGAGGTTAAAGTGGCTGAGCGGGTTTGAAAGGGAGCTCAAGTAATTTGCTCCTTTCTCTCCTTGATTCCTGCCTTCCTATTTATTTTGTAACTGTGTCAATAATAATGATCAAGAGAATTATTCACAATTTGAGCTGTGAGCTTGAGAGTGTATAGTGCGACCGTGAGGGTGCATCCCTGATTAACCTTGGTTCAATTTTTGCCCTAAGCTGGCCGTTCTAGCAATAGAATCCCTCGTGAATTCATAGATGGTAGTTGTCATGGATCACGAGTTTATCCTGTTACATGATTTTCTGAGTGAATTATTTAATCTTTCCAAGCTTAACTTAATCAAATACATTCATTGCTCAACTGAGAGAGAGAGTTCGAGTGAGAATTGGATAAAACTTGTATGACACGC
>SOPF01026730.1:77636-106081 GCA_012979155.1 Hypericum perforatum | reverse complement strand
GATACCTCGATCAACTAACTTAATATGAACCTCATGAAAAATATAAAGACAGATGTCTCTTCCTTCAACTCAAATACTCACAAGGTACACTCATCAACCCTTTAGTCTAGTCTACATAGTGAAACCACTAATCTAAACAACATAGTGCGAGATTTCTACCAATTCCTAGGCTTTGTGCTCGAATTAAATTCCTAACTAAGAAAATGATAAAATTCTAACACAAGTTGAAAATTTTTGAGGGAGATCAAATTTTCAAAATTTTGAAAAATTCATGCCAAGTCTAAACCTAAACAAAATAAACTAATATGCTAACCTACTAAACAACCTAAAAGGAAGATTCCTAGAAAGAACCCTCTCCCACACTTGAACGACACATTGTCCTCAAGGTGTCTAAGATACTAATAAGCACCTAATCACAAAAAGAAAAACAAAAGTGAGATAGTTTTATCTCGATGACCTAGTACGTTAAGAAGCATCAGGGAAATTGAACCCTAAAGAGCTCAAAATGAGAACACTTCTGTACCAAGTCACCAAAGATATGAAAAACCAATATCGAAACAAACATAAACAAACAAACATGCAACACAATAACTTACTAATGACTTGTTATGCAGACTACCTTCTTGTGACCTTTTCGGCTTTAAGCCTAATAGGATAACCTACTAGTAGCATAACATAATTATTAAATGAGTTACAAACACACAAAACTCAAAAACAGAGTCAAAATATAAGAAAATAAATAAACAAAGAAAATAAATAAAAGTAAAAAGTAAAAAGTAAAAAGTAGAGGTAAAGAGGAGCTCCTTGTCAATCATTAGAAGCTGGAGGAGGTGGTGGTGGGAACATGAAACCACTGTCGAAGTTCTCCGCCCAGGTGCGCATCCATTCAGTGTGTGCTCGCTGCTGCTCATAATGCTCCCTCAGGAATGCCATGTGAGCTCTCTATTTAGCATAGAACTCCTTCTTCTCCTCTCTTAGCTCTAAGCCTGGCCTCCATGCCAGCATTGTAGTTGTATTGGCAGTCTCATCTGGTCGCATTGCTAATTACGTAGTTTTGTAGTTGCACGCCATATTTATGAAGTTGCTCTCTGTGACCCTGTAGCTGCACCTGCATCGCAGCCAACTGGTCACATAAATAGTCCATATCTCCTCGTGTGTCAAGAGCCTGATGACTCGGTCTGGCCTTATCATGATGGTTGGGCTTCTGCTACTCCTGCTACTCCTCTCTCTGTGCTGGCACCCTTCCTGGTGCCACAAGGCATAACTAGACGGCCTGTCTCTCCTCCCAAGGCTTGTACTCCACAATCTCAACTCCATCGGTCATCATCTTCTTTATCAGCTTACTGATATGGAGTTTTTCGATGCCGAGCGGCACTAGCTCCAAAATCATTCCACAGAAATCTGCAAACTGCTCAGATTAATGGTGACGTGCAATGCGGGAAATAATATGACCTAAGTACAGATACTTAGGTTCCCTATCACTAATGGATCTAGCAAAGTAGTCTATGATCATAGCAAATGTGCTAAAAGGGATATCATAGCGTAGGCAGTCAATGGCATACAGCTGAGATCGGAAGACTTTAGACTCCTCCCATTGACCACTAATAGTCAGAGTCATAAAGCAATGGAGGATGCCTAAATATGGTTCTCTAATCAGCGCAGGCACCCTCCTCGACTCGTATCACTCAAAACCTGTAATCTCGTGCCATGCCCGATAGGCCTGACTAGCGGGCGTGAAATCTAATGCACCTGGTCTAGCCTTAAGGCTAAATAGGTCATTAAACTCACTCTTATCCATATTAAAGTCGATGTCAAATACACGTTCAGTAAATGATCATCTATTAGCCAAAACCTGCAATGTGCAATAGAACTCTAAACAATCTCTTGCCTAGCCATTGTCTCCTTATTCTCGAAGTATCTCCACCCTAACTTCCTAAAAGCCGACCTAAAGTGTCTATCTACCCCTAGTGTCTTCATGTCTTCCCAATCAATCGTAAAATGACTAAGGGCACTAAGGTGAGATTTTTTTTTATACCTCTCTCCCTCCTAATCGTGGAAGATTGCAAAGGGAGCGTTGTAGCAACCGCAGATATTTGGGGGTGGAGAACTTGGTGGAGAAGGCGAAGGGTTTCGTACTCGCTTCCTTCTATCTCTGCATGGAATCCGGCTAGATCCTTCATCACCCACCATCGTAAACTTTGTTTCAGACCTTTGGAAGAGTGGGTAAACGGTTTGGGAGCATTGGGCTCATAAAATTTGGAAGTTTTGGACATCAGGAATTTTTGGAATTTGAAAACTTATGAAAAATGGCACATGCCCGAGACTTTTATAAACTATTCTGCCCAAAATTGGCGTACGCCAGGTTCGTTGGCGTGCGCCAATTTCTCTTGTTGTGCATTGCTGGCGTGTGCGAATATATCTGGTGTGTGCCAGAATCTCTGTGTTCACAAGATATGGCGTCCGCCAATATGTACACTCTGCAAAAACTTCACACTTAAGATATAAACACTAAAACTAATATAATAAACATAAGAAAAAGACCTCTAATCTAATTTTTTTGGCTTTTATGTACGCTATGTTCCTAGAAAGCTTGAAAACCAGACGCCCCATCTGCATGGGTCAAAGGTGCAACTTAGATGTTTGCAATTCACACAACTCATAAATGGCATACCATGACAAACTACCTTTTCGTGCAACTTTTTCGGCTTTAAGCCTAATAGGGTCACAATATAGTAGCACGGTACACTTAATTTGCGAGTTAGTGCTATTCTTACTACATTTTCCGTCATGTTCCAATTTTTCGCACCTTGGACAAAATTCAAATCTCTTCATCCTCCTCTTGAAAGCACTCTTTGATGTTTCTCTAGAGTGTCTCAAGAAATTTTCTTCTCGTCTCTCAATTCTTAAGGTCTCTTGTGCTCGACGGAGAATGATGAGACATAAGTCAATCGAGATCTTCCTTGAAACTAAAACACTGACTAAACGAATATACTTAGCGCAAAATTTCATGTTCTTTATTCTCTGCAGGTAAAAGAGCCTTACTTTGTTCCAAATGTTCACGCACTGGATGGCATATTAATCGATTGCACCTCCACATCTTGATTAATATCGCTCCCTCCAATGTAAATTTTACATCATTGGCCGTTGACTCGAAAGATTATCCTATCACTATTTTTCAAATCAAGTGCTCCGAAAGGGAGCACTTTAACAATTTGGTATGGGCTGCTCCACTTGGATTTGAGGTTCCCCAGGAAGAGTCTTAGTCGCAAGTTATAGAGAAGAACATGCTGCCCCTCCTTAAAATATTTCTTGATGATAAGGACATCATGTCTTCTTTTGGTCATTTCCTTGTAAAGCCTTGAGCTTTTGAATGCCAAGTCCTGCATTTCATCCAACTCCTCAAGTTGGAGGATTCTGCGTACTCCGGCCTTTTTGTAATCATAATTAAGGGTTTTAATGGCCCAAAATACACGATGCTCAAGCTCTACTAGAAGATGGCATACTTTGCCATAAACAAGTCTATACAGCCACATTCCTATAATTGTCCTAAATGTCGTGCAATAAGCCCATAAAGCATCATCGAGCTTGTTCAATCAATCCTTCCTTGCTGTTCCGACCATCTTTTCAAAGATTTTCTTGAGCTCTCGATTTGAAAGCTCAACTTGTCCGCTAGTTTAAAGATGATAAGGTGTTGCCACCTTATGCGTTACCCCATATCTCTTTAGCAGGACTTCAAATTGCTTGTTGCAGAAATGTGACCCACCATCGATGATTATTGCTCGTGGCACTCCAAATCTCAAAAAGAGCTTTTTCAGAAATTGGATAACTACTCTAGCATCATTTGTTGGTGATGCCAAAGCTTCTACCCATTTTGAAACATAGTCTACTCCTACCAAGATATACTTGTTGCCATATGATGTTATGAAAGGACCCATGAAGTCCAATCCCCAAACGTCAAAGAGCTCAATCTCTAAAATTCCAGATAATGGCATCTCATTCCTCTTTGAGATATTTCCCATTCTTTGACAGCGGTCACACTGCTCAACATAACTACATGTATCCTTGAAGATGAAAGGCCAATAGAAACCGCATTCAAAGACTCAAGATGCAGTTCTTGAAGCTCCATAATGACTTGAGTAGGGAGTGTTATGGCATTGCTCTAAAATATTTGCTACTTCTCAACTAGCAATGCAACGTCGAAGAACCCCATCACTACACCTCTTGAAAAGGAAAGGATCATCCCAAACATACATTCGAACATCCCGTAGAAATTTCTTTCTTTGGGGATAACTCAGATCTGTCGAAATAATTCCTCTAACTAAAAAGTTGGCATAATTCGCATACCAGGGAGCTTCTACTCTACTCATCATCATAAGAGTTTTATCTGGAAATTTTTCTTGAATATTCCCTTCAATCTTCATACCGTCGCTTTTCTCTAATCTAGATAGATGATCTGCAACAATATTTTTAGCTCCTTTCTTGTCCTTAATAGACTTGTCCTTAATGGACAAGTCAAATTCTTGTAGTAATAAAATCCAGTGTATCAAGCGAGGTTTCGCATCTTTCTTTGAGAAAATATATCTTAAAACTGCATGGTCAGTGTAGATTATAACTTTCGAACTAAGCAAGTATGGTCTGAATTTGTCATATGCGTAAACAACTGCAAGCATCTCTTTCTCTGTGGTTGTATAATTGAGTTGAGCTTCTGCCAATACTCTACTAGTATAGTAGATGACATGGAGCTCTCCCTCTTTCTTCTGTCCAAGCACACAACCCAAAGCTAGATCACTCGCGTCACACATCATTTCGAAAGGAAGTTTCCAGTCCGGTGATGAAATCACTAGAACTATGATAATAGCTTTCTTTAGAGCATCAAATGCCTTAAGGCAGTGCTCATCGAAGTTGAAGGATACTTCCTTAACCAGCAAATTTGTTAGAGGTTTAGCAATTAGAGAGAAGTTCTTGATGAATCTTCTGTAAAATCTGGCATGACCTAGAAATGCTCTAACTCCTTTAACGGTGGTTGGTGTATCCATTTTTTCTATCACCTCTATTTTAGCTCTATCGACTTCCATACCAGCTCTAGAAATCTTATGCCCTAGGACTATTCCTTCGTCTACCATAAAATGGCACTTTTCCTAATTGAGCACAAGGTTCTTTTCCTCATATCTCTTCAATACCTTATCTAGGTTGTTAAGGCATGATCAAATGAGTCTCCGAATACAGAGAAGTCATCCATGAAGATTTCTATAATCTTTTCGTTCATTTTCCAAAAGATAGACTCTATACAACGTTGGAACATTGCTGGGGCACAACTTAATCCAAAAGGCATTCTGCGATATGCAAAAATACTGAAGAGACAGGTGAAATATGTCTTCTCTCAATCTCTGGGATATATTGCAATTTGGTTGTACCCAGAATACCCATCCAAAAAGCAATAGTAAGAATACCTCGTAATCCTTTCTAACATTTGATCAATAAATAGAAGTGGGAAATGATCTTTGCATGTGGCATCATTCAATTTACGGTAATCGACACACACTCTCCATCCAGTCATAGTTCTTGTTGGAATGAGCTCTCCCTCTTTGTTTATTACAATAGTTATTCTCTCTTTCTTAGGAACACAATGTATTGGGCTAACCCTCTCACTATCCGAGGTTGGATAAATAATTTTGGCTTCTAGGAGTTTAATCACTTCCTTCTTAACAACCTCCTTCATGTTAGGATTAGGTCTCTTTTCTCAGTCTACTCTTGGCCTTGTTCTATCCTCCATGTGAATGTGGTGCATCACAGTTTCCTAGCTTATCCCTTTGATATCAGATATTTGCCAAGCAATGGCTTTAATCTGTTTGTTCATAACTGTGAGCACTTTCTCTTCTTTTTCCTTAGTGAGCTTGTTTGATATAATAATCGGTAATCTCCCTCCATCTATTAAGAACGCATATCTCCGATACGAGGGTAGCTCTTTTAGTTCTAAGGAAAGAGCTTTAATGATACCAACTGATGTGATCTCGGCAGGAGAAACACAATTATATGGATCTATTGTTGCTTAGGATATAGTAGACTTTCAACCCACGAACTGAACCAGCAAGAACCTCAGTAATAAAGCCTCAACCCAAGCCACAAACAATCTGAGAACCTTAAATCAAGGTCAAATCACGCCACAAACAAGGATAGAAGTCTTGTTTGATAAGTAAAAATAAAGTTTAAGCTAAATGACACACAACCTTAGGCAAGAACGAGAAGAGTTATCAAAACTCACAAAGTCAAAAGACTTAATACTCAATTGTATTCCGAATTGTGTCAAAGTTGGTTGACGTTTTTATTGCATAGGAACCCTTTATATAGGCTCCAAAAGTCTTAAATATTCCTAAACAAACTAACTCCTAAAAAAGGAGCTTGCAATCTGACCTAATTATTCTTAATCCTAAATAGATGAATTCTGGTCAGATTGTAATCTACTAAACAAGAAGTAATCTAAGCACATGATACCTAGTAGATATAAGCAGATTCACGTCCAAAACAAGCCATAGGTTGCTCGAATATAATTTCCTATATAAAACTATTGACTTTACTAAATAGCTTAAGTAGAATCTGAGAAAGTTCCATGCTTCCAAAACAGGTTGATGCATGTCCAAAGTAGCTTGATGGATGTCCAAAAAGGTTGATACACGTCCAAAATAGGTTGATCTCCATACGTGCATGCTTCCAGAAGATTGCGTGCATTCTAGGCTTCCAAATTAGCTTCAAACTCTCCAAAATGAAATCTGAGAGCAAATAACTTCCTAAATAGCTTCAAGAATGTGCATGGGCTTTGAACTTGCATTAATCCATTAAAGTCAGATTGAAACATTTGGCCCATCAGATTCATATCAGGAGCTTTTACAATGGAGGGTGGAGTACGATATTTCAAGTGAATTTTGAGGTCCTCAAGTAGACCTTTCTTGTCAATTTCCTCCTTAACTTCTTCCACAATATCCTCCTCTTCTTTCTCTAGCTCTTTATCCTTAATTCTAGAGATTTTCTTATTGCAGAACTTGAGGATACACTCATCTAATACATCAATTTTCATGCACATCCCTTCATCAAGAGGATGGCGCATAACACTTGTCATATTAAACTCAACCTTCTCATCTCCAATTTGAAGCACCAATTTACCATTATGCACATTCATCAATGCATGTGCAGTGTTGAGGAAGGGTCTTCCATAAATCAGTGGACAATTTTTGTCCTCGGAGAAATCAAGAACCACAAAGTCAACTAGAAAGATGAACTTGTCAATCTTAACCAAGACATCCTCAACCACACCAAATGGTTTCTTAATAGTTTGGTCTGCCAACTGGAGAAGCATAGAAGTTGGCTTAACTTCACACAAACCTAGTTTTTGAAATGTAGACAAAGGTATCAAGTTGATACTTGTGCCTAAATCACACAGACATTTTGGAAACTTGGTTTCACTAATGAAACAGGGAATTATAAAAGGGAAAATTACCCTCAGGCCCCTCGGGTTTGCGGAAATTCGTGTTTTAGCCCCCGTATTTTTTTTTATTAGCGAATAACCCTTGAATCTTATCAAAAGTGCATAATTTAGCCCCTGTCGCCGGAATCCGACGATTTCTCCGGCGAAATGGCACCTAAGATTACAAATATACCCTTTCTCTTTAAAAAACAGATTAAACCAAAAACGAAATAAAAAAAACCAAAATCCCGCCCTTGAAACCTCCCCGCCCAGAAAAGACCCTTATATCCTTCTTCCTTAACCCGTTACCCACCACGAAACCCTTTTCCCCTGAAACCCTTTTCCTCGTAACCCACCCCGAGCAAGTGATTCAGCGTAGCCCACCCCGAACCCTTCTTCCCTATAGCCCACCCCGAACCCCTCTTCCCCGTAAATCAAGTGGGAACCATAATTCTAGGCACACCTTTCCTTTTAAACGAACCCTAGTTGTATTAGCCTTGGTTTTGAGGAAGCTCAGAGCTATGTCTTCGTCGAAGTTGTCTTACGGTTTTGCTGATGATGAACTTCAATACAGGAATGTTACTTGCAGGTGTGGGAATCGGGCTGTGGTGAAGATTTCCGAGAGTGAAAAGAACAAGGGTCGCTTGTACTATAGTTGTGTGAACAAGAGCAATGACTGTCGTTGGATTGGATGGTGTGAACCACAAGAGAAGCTACTTACTGATGGTGCTTGTTCGAAGATGTCTTCGGATTGTGTCCAATTTGCTGAAGAGTTGAAGGTGGTGAAAGAGCTCGTGAATAACCAAGTTCACATTGCTGCTGATGTTCAACGTGCAATAGCTTGGGTCAAGAATCTTGTTATAGTTTTGATAGTATGTAACATTGTTGTGTTCTTTCATTTGAAGTAGAATTATATTAAGAGATGTTGAGATGTAATCTGCAACTTAATGAATGAAGGTGCTTTTGCTGTGCTAAAAAATTTTGAAGTTTGCAAATTGCCATCTCCAAACTGCCATTTCCAAATTGCAAATACAAACCAACTTAAAATAGATTCCATTAAGGTTCATGTCTCCTACTCAAAACAGACAAGTTTGATCATGTGCCCAGTTGAAAACTCAAGGCAACTACTAAGTTTGATCTCATAGATCAACTTCAACAAGCTCTAAACTTCAGCTAAGTAAGTTTGATAATACATCAACTTCAAAAGAAATGAAAACATGGCTTTGCAAGAACACATAAGCTTCAAGTGGATTTTGGTGAAGCCTCCACTCTGGACCCCGATGCACTTCCTCTGACAGCAGCTCTACGACTCCTCCTTAAGCTTGTTGTAGCAGTAGCTATATGACCAACTGTAGTTCCTGTGCTAGTTGAAGCTCTAGCACTCTGCGATGCCATGTCCTCGGGCCAAAGCTCACATTCAACTGGTAACCCCGTAGAGCTGTAAAGAGGAGTAGGGGACTCATGCTCTTGTGGTCCCAATCTACCAGCTTTCTTTCTTTTTTGCTTGCCCTGTTGCTGTATACAAAAAAGAGCAAGTTGTGCTTATAATATTCAATGCTGGCCAACCATAACAGCTGTAAAGTGGATAATGACAAAACGTACCATGGGTCTCTTGCCTTTATCCTTGGTAGGTGGAGCACAAGTCCTTTTATTATGGCCCAACTTGCCACATGCTGCACACTTAACAGAGTTAGATCTGAGAGTTGGTTCTTTCTCTCCATCTTGCCTTCTTCTATTCACTCTCGGTCTTCCAGCACGCCTCGTTAACTCAGGAGGGTAGTAACATGGAGATCCATCTACTGGTGAAAGGTCCATTTCTGGAAACGGATGGATGGTGAACTGGTAAGATTTCTTCCACATATCCACCGTGAAATATGGATCTACATAATTTTCAAGATCTTTCTGTAAGTAGGCCAAGCTTGCCGCAGCATGAAGACATGGAACTCCACTGAGTTGCCATATATTACAGCTGCAATTCCTACTATGTATATCAACAGCAAACTTCTTTTGCTCATCGTGGATTTCAAACTGTCCATCCATAGCAGGTATGATCTTGCACCTTCTACACTCAATACTTGCCTTCCTTAACTCTTTCAACACACGGGGAACAACTTTGGACTTACATTTCTCAGCCAGCATGAACCTTTTATGCTGCCTCCTCATCAGTTTGCGTCGCAGCTTCTCTATCAGATCCACAATTGGTAAGTCTCTATACTTCAGAATCCAGCTATTGAATGATTCTACCAAGTTGTTTGTGTTGTCCATGCATCTCACATATTCATCGAACTCATGCCTAGACCACTTTTCGGCTGGAATCTTCTCAATCCATACAGGAGGTGTCACCATTTCCTTACCTTGCCTTCTCGGGGGAAACTTTTGTAACTTCAATGTAGCTAATGTCCTATGGAAGTCAGTCCTTGTCGTGGCATATGCTAACTCCCAGAAATAGCTCTCCACGTCAATACCTCTAAAGGCCTGAACAAAGTTAGCAGATATGTGTTTTGCACATCTTCGATGTCTAGCATTAGGGAATAAGGTCTCAATTTGATCACCTAAACCCTGTTACGAGCAAGTGATTCAGAAGTTAGTTACGAGCAAATAAGGCATATAAACATGAACATACAAGTAGCTTAAATACCTTTTGTCCATCGGACATAATGGTCAAAGCTTTCCCACTTACATGATCTCCAACAGCCTCGTACAACAGTTCAATAAACCACTTCCAGTTGTCACCATTTTCCTTGTCCACTACGGCCCAGGCAATGGGAAAAATTCCATTGTTAGCATCTAATGCTACTGCAGCCAACAAAACCCCGCCGAATGGTCCTTTCAAATGGCATCCGTCTATGCCTAAGAATGGCCTACAACCATGGATAAATCTAGCTCTTGAAGCATACAAGCAGACAAACAGTCTCATGAATATACACTTATCATCATCCAAGTTAGCCCGTGGTTGTGCTTGTACCTTAACAATAGACCCGGGGTTTAACATCCAAAGAAACTCAGTATAACAATGTAGCTTTGCATAGCTATCAACATATGATCCATACTTATCTTCCTTATGGTAAGTCTTAGCTTTCCACAATTTCCACTTCTTCGGTTTTACCCCCCAATCCTTCAAGCTAGCTTTTATTGTTTTGTTGTCCAACTTTGGATTAGCATCTAACAGTCCACCAATTTGGCGTGCAATCCATTTTGGGGTAGCATATTTTCCACTTCCAACTTTTACACAATTGTGCTCATCTTGTAATGTCTTGACCATCATCAAATTCTGGCCACTAAGATTGGACACGTGAATTCTCCATGGACATGGTGCTTTGCAAGCTGCTGTAATCCGTCTTGGCTCATTCTTCTTATATCTGATATCATATCCGCCTTTGATGATATAGTCTTTTAACACATTGCGAAACTCTGCCGCATCTTTGAAGAAGTGTCCAACTTGGAAAGTGATATCTTTCCCCTTTTCAACAGCAAATGGTGTCCCGTCATAATCAGTAATCGGGTCCATCTTCACCTTCTTCGCTGCTCTCTTCCGTAGATTATCATCTACAATCTCCTCATCATCCGTATCGCTCTCTCTAACAGCCTTATTACCATAATCAACTTCATCAAAATCTGAACTTTCAACATCAGCTTCTATATTAGCCTGATCAAGTGCATCACATTCTTCCTCAACCATGCAATCTTCATCCAAGTTGACCTCTTCTGATCCATCAGAAGACAAGCCTGAATAATCAGGATCATCTTCGTCCTCGTCTTCTCCATGCATACTCTGATCATGAACCTCCTGTTGAACTTCAGGGACAACCTCCTCTTCAACCTCAGGGACAACCTCCTCTTCAACCACTACAACATCAACTTCAGGGACAACTTCCTCTTCAGCTCCAGGGACAACCTCCTCTTCAACCTCAGGGACAACCTCCTCTTCAACCTCAGGAGCATCCTCTTCAGCTACTACAACATCCTCTTCAGCCACTACAGCATCTTCTTCAGCCACTACAGCATCCTCTTCAGCCATTACAACATCCTCCTCCCAACAAACCCTTCTCACAAACCGAGGCACTTTGTCCCAAACCAGAGTTGGTTCTGCTTCATCCGACTCAATATAAATTCGAATAACACCAGCGTCTTTATAGTACTTAAACATGAACTGTACTTCTCTATCACTTGAAATCTCCATACCAATGTCTAATCTATACTCATACCCGGAACTACCCAACTGAAAAGCCTTACTAGCATCGTTCACCAAATGCAAGAAAGTATAGCGATTTGGTAGTACCTTGTCATAGCACACTAGCTCCTCCATGAAGACGAACTCCAGCGTGAATGTCTTCCCTTCCATTAGCTTCTTCCAGACGAGTCTCGGCAAACAAACACGTAGATGTAAATTAGGGTTTCTGAACCTGTGGGTTACGGGAGGAAGAGGGGTTACGGGGTGGGTTACGGGGTGGGTTAGGGAGGAAGAGGGATCATTGGTAGGTTACGGGGTGGGTACGGGAGGAAGAGGGGGGTTACGAGATGGGTTACGGAGTGAGAGAAGGGGCTTTTTCGTTTTTAGGGGGGATTTCTGGGTGGGGAGGTTTCAAGGGCGGGATTTTGGTTTTTTTTATTTCGTTTTTGGTTTAATCTGTTTTTTAAAGAGAAAGGGTATATTTGTAATCTTAGGTGCCATTTCGCCGGAGAAATCGTCGGATTCTGGCGACAGGGGCTAAATTATGCACTTTTGATAAGATTCAAGGGTTATTCGCTAATAAAAAAAAATAGGGGGGCTAAAACACGAATTTCCGCAAACCCGAGGGGCCTGAGGGTAATTTTCCCATTATAAAACTCCCCAGATCTTTTAGCTTTGTCAAAAGATTCTTTGAGATTAGAGAGCTACAATCAGCCGTAAGGATAATTGTCTATCCATCTTCCTATTTCCTCTTCTTAGTGACGAGTTCCTTTAGAAACTTAGCGTAGTGTGAAACTTGATCTAGCATTTCCAATAATGAGACACTAATTTGAATGTTCTTCATTTTCTCCATGAAACGGAGAAATTTTTCATCCATCCCTGACTTTCTCCTTACCCTCTGAGGATAAGGAAGAATTGGGACTATTGATGTTGGTGGTACGTAAACTTCTTCTTCCTCCGCAACTTCTTCTTGTAGGACCTTGTCTTTTTGAACTTCTTCCTCCTTATCTTTTTCTAGACTCACCACATCACTCTCCTTAGCCTTCTTTTTGACTAACGGAGAAGCTAATTCCTTGCTACTTCTTAAGAGGATTGCATTAACTTGGCCACGAGGATTTACTTCAGTAAAACTTGGGAGAGAGTTAGATGCTCTGTGTGTATTTGTCTTTGCAATTTTTCCAAATTGTACTTCCATGTTATGCATGGTAGTAGTTTGCCCTTTAAGAAACTGTTCTAAATTGTTCTGCCTTGCTTCCTGGGCCGCTAATACCTTCAAAATTTGACTTTGGTTGTTAGATGAGTCTCCCGTTTATTGGATGAACTTCTCAACCTTGTCAAATCTGTCCTCAAGTGCTACCATTCTTTCTCTCAAGAACCCACGTGGTTGAAAACTAGGTAGTCCTTGTTGTAAGACACATAAAGGCAATCCTTTATCAAGAATGATTGCTATATTGTTATCATGGTTTCTATCTTTCCATGAGAAGTTAGGGTGGTTTCTCCAACCAGGATTATATGTAAAGGAATATGGGTTATTTATCATTCGGTTTCCTCCTTGTCCTTGACTACTTACAAAGTTGACCTAATCTGTAGGTCAGCTTATCATCACACATTGACTAGTCTCGTGGCCCGTGTTGCCGTAAGCTTCGCAATGCTGTTGTAAAACAATAGCACCTACTTTGTTTAGAGTCAAATTGTGCAATTGCTTTGCCATCAAGTCTAATTGTGCTTGAAAAGAAAAGGAAGCATCAAGTTCAATATTTCCTCTTCTCTCACTCCGCTCAGTTACCTCCCTTAACTCTCTAATAGGTTATTTTTTTTCTCTCATTTGTGATTATCCTGTTTGTTGCTGCCAGCTCTTCCAGAATATGATGGGCTTCATCCCTTTCCTTTCTCAGGAAATTTCCATTGGACGCTGAATTAAGGTTTCCCATAGTTGTTGGCAACAGGCTAAAATAAAAAGTCTTAAGAAGAGACTCCTCAGAAAAACCATGGTGCGGGTATTTTCGTTGTAATTCCTTAAATCTCTCCCAAGTTTCACTCATAGACTCTCCTTCATATTGTTCAAAGTTTGTGATCTCCTTAACAATTTTGTTAGTCTTTGAGTAGGAGAAATATTTGTCAAGGAAAGCATTTGCTAATTGCTCCCACGTGGTTATTGGAGTACCCTTAAGTTGCTTATACCACAGCTTGGCCTTATCCCTTAACGTATAAGGAAATATTCTAATCTTAGCAGCATCATCAGACGCTCTAGGATACTTAAAATTATTAGCTAATTCCATGAAGTTCCTCAGATGTTCATTGGGATCTTTATTAGGCAAACTATAGAACTGACCCGAAGCTTGAAGCATATGAATTATGGCTGACTTAATTTCAAAGTGATTAGCTTCAACAGTTGGCCGTTGGATTCCGATTTTTGCTCTTTCGTATGTTGGTTTCCCATGTCCAATAGAGAATGTCTAGGGGCATGAACTCCAGCCCCTTGACCTTCTTGCATTTGGTCCATTCTTTCTTTTTCTCGTCTCTCTCTACACAATGACCTTTCTAACTGCATTATTTCTTCTTCAATCTCCAATAGAGAAATATTGGTTGAATGGGTTAATGGCATTACTTGGTCAAAAAGTAAACAAAAAATAAAGAAAAGTAAAATAAAAATATACTAATATATACTGATCAGAGTTTGTAAATCAAATTAAGAGTCTAAATTCTCAATTCTCCAATAACGGCACCAATTTGACAATTCTCTATTCTTCGTGAACATTCTACCGTAATTCTGCTTGATAATAGACGATCAGTCATTTGTCAGATCTTCCTGGCGTACACCAAAAATGGGTAGCGTGCACTACCCTTTGACCATCCCAGAACTCAGACACACGCCAATAGCACCTGGCGTGAGCAAAAAGCTAATGGACTACAAACTTGGCGTGCGCTAATGAGGATGGCGTGCGCCAGTTTAGCAGCAGAGTTACAGCAAATTACAATAAGAGTAAGTAGGGTTGTCGATCCACAGAGATTGAGGTGTTACGCCTACTCTAGAGTTTACTTACTTAACTAGGATCAGATTATGAAGTTTGTTGTTGAACTCAAGTGATCTAAAGTGTTAAACATACAGCATCAAGAGCATAAAAACAAGCACTTAGATAGTTTATATCACAAAACAAATTATCAACAACTAAAAAGCTAAAAGTGAGCTAAGTACCTTAAAGACCAATATAACCAAGTGATTCAGGGGGTATACAAAGCATGTGACATGGTACGAGTATTTCAAAGGCAATCAATCTACACTTTCATGCTAGATTGATCTAAATTGACCATTAACCAAGCTTAAAAGGTTAGATATGTTCTTTCGACCCACCAACTAACTAAACTCAATGAAGAACCAACTATGCATATCACTCAAAGCACAATCAGTAACTAAGGAAGATTTCTCTTCTATCAAAGCAACGGATCATCAAACTAACATTTCTATCAAACCTATCTCTTTTCGGTCTCAAGATTTGACTAAGTACAATAACTTGGTGATCAAACAAGTCAAAGCATGTCATGAAGCTTGTTAATAAGAACATGTTCCTACACATATTAACCCCTCTAAACCATGACTACATACAAGGCATTAAGGCACAAAACTCACAACAAACTACTCACACATATTTATATAAACACAAAGCATTAACATAGACAAAGGGTAAAAGGAATGGAGACTTATCAAGACTCCAAACTCCCCCTCTTCAAGTCCACGTTCTTCTACCAAAAAACCAATATTTACATCTATTTTTGGTCCAAAGTTATGGTCTCCTTTGGTCCACTTTATTTTTTTTAGTTTACAAAGCAAAACTAGCATATATACTAACTAACTAATGTCATAGTAAACTAAATATCTAAACTAACTTATCTATTAAAATATCTAACCTAAAATATCTAAAAAGTGGTCTGCCAACTTGTCCCCCTCCTTCACAAAGCTCTAAACTGCCTTTGTCAAGTCCTCCATTTGTTTGTCCAATTCTCAGCTTTATTTTACTTCTGTTTGTCTGGTCTGGCGTACACCAGATGTACTTGGTGTGCGCCAGCCTTCACGTTTTTGCTTCACCGAGTGCGAATGGTCGTCTGATTGAATTGTTGTTTGAGTAACGGCTACTTAGCGTGCGCCATGTATGCTTGGCGTGCGCCAGATAACCGTGCATTGCATTCCTTGGCTTTGCAACTTCCCTCTCATCCTTGGTTTCGCGTGTCCGCTCGATCGTCCTCCACTTCTCCACGAATATGCTCCTAAAAACAAGCAAACTTAATGAAAAACAATAAACTTACATAAACAGACAATGAACGAAAACTAACACTAAGACAACTAAAACACAACTAAATCAACCTACAACACTAAGAACGATCTACTAAAACGACACGAATAATGAGTGTATTTGACACTCATCAGACATTTTCTCTGGCTGTTCGGGACTTATCTTTTTTGCCAGCCCTGACTGCTAGGTTTGTAGGTTAGCATGTGTGTTGGCTGGTTCATGTTCCCTCACCTGACTACCAGGCTTGTTGGCTAGCTGATGAGAGGTTTCTGTCCCACCTGACTATCAGGATTGTTGGTCAGCAGGTGTGTTGTGAGCTTCAGATTTGTTTATATCCTTTTTTTCTTTTTATTTGATGATCTTTTTACTTAAAAACATTTTTTGTTACGTTTCCATAAAAAATTCTCTTGCATATAATTTGACAATTCAAAATAGATATCAACACATATTGTTACTAAATAATTTTTTAACTATACTAATAAAAAATACCACCAACACCAATACCAATGAGTCTAATTAGGTCACACTCGAGCATGAGAGTCAAGTTGTTATAATTTAAATAAAGTATTCGATTTTGATTTACTAAATATTGAGCAATGTAAAATTCTTGTTGGGACAAGTCGTCGTCTATGAGACTTAATTTGGAACTAATTGATCAATAAAGACAAAATTCTAAATCAATCAATTTCTCAAAATATAATTCCAACTTATAGTCAATCAATCGATTAACAGATAACTGCGACTAAAACAAAAGAACAAATTGCCTACATTTCCGTGAACCCAATCTCAAAAGAACAAATCGGCCAAGCCCGCAAACCCAAATCAGAGAACGATCGGAATTCAAATAAAAATGTTTGAATTTCGAATGCATTGCCACTCAAAAACATAAATTATTTTTCGATCTTTATCTTATATTCGTATTTGCGATAAATTCTTAGTTAATCAAAATTTTGTATAAAATCTCTAAACTATAATAAAATATGATTTGAGATTTTCGGATAACATTAACACCCATTTTTTTAACTTTTCATCATAGAATGATCTTTATATCATTAAACAAAAAATGTAAAAAGGGCATTTTTAACCTTTACCAAAAATTAGTAACTGGACGAAACCCCTAAGCAAAAGTTGAAAATGTTCATTTTTTTATCTTTTTTAAGGGTATAAAAGTTATTTATATAACAAAAATAATTAAAAAATGAGTGTTGATATCATTCAGTAAACTCAAACTAATATTTCATTATAGATAAAGGATCCTATACAAAATTTTGATAAGCGGGAGACCATATCATAATCACTAACATAAATTAAAGAGCCGAGAGTAATTTACATCTTTAAAAAACACAACAAAATTCGAATTCCTCCAGAGCATACGAAATTCAAAATTTGAATACATTTCTTCCCTCGCATCCTACACTCTTACTCCTCTCCATTCATTTGCTTCTTTTTTTTTTTTTTTTGTAAACTATCTATCTATTTAGCCCAAGCGGCTACATTCAAAGATTTGAATTCTCTGCTCGTGAAACTTGGGATCTTCAATCGGGTACTTTTCTATAACTCTATACTTTGTTCCCTATTGAGATTTCCATTGCGATTTATGGTTCTGGATATGGTCTTTATGCACATCAAATGGTGCTCCATCCATGTGGGTTGGCCAAAGGTTTGATCATTCGAAAGCGGGTTGACCAAAGCTTTTGTGTCACGTTTGGATGGGAGTTCTTTGGTAGTTGAACAATAAATGTGAAGCTGACTAGGTATTGTAGAATTGTACTTTGCTTAAGGAATATGAGTTTATTGGATATATGGTTGTTGTGTTTGTGGAGTATTAACTGTTGGGTTTATTTCCTCTGAAGATGGAGTCCCTTCCGGATGCCCTTGTCCAATGCATCTTGTCACAGATGAACAATGCCAAAGATGTGGCAACTTGCAATTGTGTGTCCAAGCGTTGGAAGGAGGCGTTGCCTTATCTCAAGAGCCTCTACTTCCCACGCAACTTGTTCGATAACCTCAGCGGGATTGACCATCCCGACAATATTATATGGAAGATGATAGCCTCGGTTGTGCAATTGGAGGAACTAGTTGTGTATACCCCGTTTACGAGCACTGGACTCACGTCCTGGCTACTTCTAGCTGGTTTGTCGCTGAAGCACCTTGAGCTGAGAATGGACAACATTGCTGAAATCCCGCCATCTCCTGCTGAAAGCCCTTCGAAAGTTGATTGCATTGGCGTAGCAAAAAACTTGGAGACCTTGAAGCTGTGGGGTGTGCTGATGACAGGTCTTCCTAAGTGGGATAGATTTCTAAAACTCACTAATCTTGAGATTGTTGGCGCTAGACTGGAAGATTCAGCATTGTCTGCTGCGGTTGAGGCAAGCCCCAACTTGAGAAGCCTGTTGTTGCTTGGTTGTGAGGGAATTAGAACCCTCGAAATTGGATTGCCTCATCTGGAGCAGTGTAAACTGGACTTCTATGGCTCGAGTCATTGCTCTCTAAGCCTCACTTGTCCAAGGATTCATTCTCTCGAGGTGCAAGGTTGTAGTTGGATAAGAGTTCCTGAGGCTGACTGCTTGAGGAATCTTTCAATAGCTAATAATACTGGTAAATGCTCCAGCATTGTTAGCCTTTGCTTATGTTGGTTCTGACAGACGATCCATTGAGTACAGTTAATTTTTCTCCGACCTTTGCTTGCAGGGAGAGTATACATTTTGGACTTCGGAAAACTCGCAGCACTTGAGATGTTGTCGATGAGGGGCATCCAGTGGAGCTGGGATGCAGTGAGCAGAATGCTGAAATTAGCACGTGTCGTGAAGTATCTATACATGAAAATTGAATTCACTGGAGACCATAGCGACCTCCAACCTTTTCCGGAGGTTGATTTCGCTGACTTTTTCAGCAGCCACCCCAAGCTTCAGAAATTTGAACTCCATGGTGCCATGTTTGCAGCTCTCTGCCAAAAGAACAGTCTAAAAAGTGTAAGTAGAATATCAACGTTTCCCGAAGAGAATCAGAAGAGTGTTTTTTAAGCTATTCCAGTCAACAGTTAACTGTTTACTTTTCAAATTATTTGTTCTGTTCGACAGGTGGGATCAAGCTTTGTGATACCATCTTTGCAGCATTTGGTGGTTACCATAAGGTCACCCTTAAATGCTGAACAGAAAATATGCACCCTCGAATCTTTGATTAACTGTGGCAAGAACTTGAAGTGCTTTGTGATTAGGATACTTCAGATGAAGAGCAACCACAGCAGCACAGATGATTTCTTCGACGATGTGTGCAGACTTCGGCGTATACATCACAAGATTGTTCGGATAGAATAAAGGCTCGATGCCTCAAGTCTCGTTCATGTAATTGTTTCAATTTTCGGTTAGAGTCTCTGATAAACTTTTTAGAGCTCCAACTGCGACATTTCATTACTTTGTTGTTAAGAATTTTGGCCTAGATTTTGGTGACATTCATTCTAAAAATTTCGTAATCGTAAAAAAAATGAATCATTCAACATTGCTTTACTTTGTTTTGGAATTGTTATTTCATGTGGATCTTCCAAAGTAAAACTGAAATAAAGGATGTATTATTCCTATGGTACGTGCTGCAATCTTGCTCAACTACATGATTTCGTGGTGTTTGGCATTGTCATGTGCCACTCATCCTTCTGAATCTTTCTTTGTTAGTCTGTTAAGGTGTCTGGTGTTTCCTCATGCTTTTGATTTGTAGCTTGTTCGAACTCCCTCGAATAGCAACGAGAGTTGGTTCAAGTTGTAAGAAATTTAGAGAAATTTAGATTCATTTAAAAATATATCGAGTTCAAATCTTATGAATATAATAACACGGAAAGATAAAGTTACATGAGTTATTCAATATATATAAAAAAATTTCGTAGAAATCTATGATTCTACGAATCCTATAAATGTAGTGTACCTTAAATCCATTGATTTTGTTTTTGCAAGTCTTAAATCCATTTATTTGCATAGTGAAACCCTCTTTCTTTACTATAGTTTTTTTCATTGGAACTTTTCATGTAATGTGGCATCGTTCATGGTCATCCTTAAAGAGAGAGTGAATCCAAACGCAAACACCAATAAGATTCAAGATACGCTTGAGCTTGGCAGCAATCAATGGCTTCATCAACATGTTCGTAAATTTTTCTTTGGTACTTAACATTGTTAAATGTCATCTTTAGAGAGAATCACTAAAATGAAATGTTACCTCCCATTAATGTGTTTCATCCTCTCATGATACATCGTATCCTTGTTTGGAAATCAGATCTAAAAATCTCATGCTGCCTTAGAGAGCTAAATAAGAAAGATTGAAGAATATGTTTGGTTTGAAGCTAGTCAATGTGAATTATTTCTCTAGAGTTGTCTTAGTCATTAATGAGATGTAAACAAATTAGTTTGTATTTATTAAAGTTTATCAGTCTAGGATAAAAACGATTTGTTATATTCCGTTGGTTAAGAAAATTTTGAGGGCAAATTGTTCATCAAGTCCATGTCCTTTAACGAATTTACAAGTAGAGAAAATGACTCGGGTAAAAGTTTACATGCAAGGATCAAAATAACTCTTAGTTAAAAAAATAAAGAAAATACTACCTCTTAAACACATACACACACTCAAGAACACATCAATTAAAATCAAGAAAAAAGTCTACTTAAGTACCGTGTA
This sequence comes from Hypericum perforatum, assembly GCA_012979155.1. Classification (NCBI taxonomy): domain Eukaryota; kingdom Viridiplantae; phylum Streptophyta; class Magnoliopsida; order Malpighiales; family Hypericaceae; genus Hypericum; species Hypericum perforatum. The sequence continues at coordinate 85,503 of SOPF01026730.1, read as the reverse complement.
GTTAGACCAGTTCCCATATACGTTCCTCTAGCTTAAAAGGGTTAAAATAAGTTTAACTTGTCTAATAATCTCGATTAAGTCTGCTTCGACCGATTCAATTTGTTTATGATGAAACACACCGTTTTAAATGATGGCATGGCAGTCCACATAAGAATTTTTTATTCAAGTTATCTGCCTGAAATAGTCTAATATAAATTACATTTTTTTTACCAAATATTCTAATAATTTTTGAAAAACTACCCACCACCATTACCCCACCGCCCTCCACCTCCTGTCTCCTCTGCGAAAATATATCCTCTCCCTTTGACCTCCTAGATCCGACCCTATCTAAAAAATGTCTTCAATTGAGGTGGAGTATTGATGCTTCATTTATGGCCTAGCATCGACCACCACTAATCAATGGATCTTACTCCAACCTGTACCTGATCTTATTCGATTCTAACTTAATTGTGATCTAGAATCTAAGGATTTGCTCTTCTGATTGTTACTGCTCTCTATTACCGGTCGCTCCAATAGCTTCAGCTTTGTCACGTTCACCAATGAGAAGTCGACGAGGGATGCCATTGAGGGGATGAACGGTTATAATCTAAACATGGGTTGCACAGGGAAGCTCCTTTGATGACATGGCGAAGCGGTTGGGTCGGGGAAGAAGTGGTTTAGTCGAGGTGGCAGTGAGGAGGAGGATGAGAGTAGGGAAGATGGCGGGGTCGAGGAAGAAGAGGTGTAGCCAAGGCGGTGGCGAAGAGGAGGACATGTACGAGGAGAAGGAAGAAGGAGAATTTTGGGATTTAGGGTTTGGAAGGGAAGAAGAAGGTTATCTTGTAAAAATATTTTTAAAAAATATGTGTTAAAAATTTAATTACCAATTCTACAAAGGGTCAACCACTTTGATGATAAAATATACATGGCAGTCCACATCATCGGTTAAAATGGTGTGTTTCATAATAAAAAAACTGATCGAAGTGGACTCAATCGGGATTATAGGATGAAGTTAGACTTGTTTTAATTTTTTTTAAACCACAAGGAGCTAAATGAGAATGGAACAAACTACGGGTACTTAAGTAAACTTTTCAAAAAAATCAAAACACCTAATCAACTTCAACCTCCAGTTAATTAAACATAGAGATCCAGACGAAACGTGGAAACGACGATGCCCAGGAAGAGGTCCATTCTTCCTCCGTCGTTGCGCTGGCCATTAGGAGGAGGAGGAGGCAGCAGCAACAGCTTCATCCACTGCCTCTACTCCCACCAACAACCAGTCTTCTACTGTATCATCCACCTCTATTCTCCTCTTTTACGGGCAGCGAGGATGCTTTCATTAGGAGTTTTGCTGGACTACAGTTTCTCCTCTTTTTTGCCTTGGTCAATTTCTAGATTGAACAAGTTCATGAATGCAAGAAAGGGGAGGGCCTCTCTTGTTCTTGGCCTGGGCAAACAAATTTTAGGGTTTTTTAATTTGACCTAGATATTGGGTTGGATTCATCAAATGGGAGAACCTTTGAAAATTTGTTTGTCAAAACTCTCTAATTGATTATAATTGAAATTGATTCTTAAATTTAAGCTTTGAATGATTTTAATTTGGGGTTTTTTAGTTAGGATGTTATTGAATGTATTCTTGATTTAAGTTGTTCTAAAAACATTGAAGAATTTATTTTTTTTTCTTTTGACTAAGCAACATTTTGATATTTGCTTGTAAATGTTTAGGAGTTATTTTTTGATATTGGAATGAGAGATTTGAGAAAATTTTTATTTATCTAAAGGTGAAAACAAAATCATGGATTTAAATACAACAATATCAATACTAGTAAATTCACTAAAGACATACATGAACATTATTGCGACCAATTACTTAAAATGGATGTTTTTTAAAGGGAAATAAAGTTAAGGTCTGTGTAGTTTGGAGATTCAACTGGTTTAGTCCCTACTATTTAAAAACTATTCTTTGAGTTCCTATTGTACAAAATAATAGAGATGTTTAGTCCCCAACTCAGATGTCGAAGTTGGTTCCAACAAAAACTTGACTTAAAAGGACCATACTACCCATCTATTAATATTTCCATCCAACCACATCCTCACCGTAGTCGTCGCCCACAAAACACCCCTCTGCTTCTGTTGCCCACAAAACACCCCTCTACCTCTGCTGCCCACAAAACACCCATCCACCTCTTCCTAAAATGCTCTGAGCACTCTGCAACTTTCAACGACCTCTAGAGATGGCACGCCTAGGCCCACAACTTAGCCTCCTTTGTGGGGTCCACCTTTACCCACTCGAACAACAGCTTGGACTCTGCCCTCCTCAAGAAGGAGCTCTAATAACTGCTAGAGGATGCCTAAAGGATCCTTCCATAGTGTCTCGGCTCCTGGCGGGAAATGGGTTGGTGGAGGTTCCCTTATGGGCAAGTTTGGACGAGCTCTACGAGATGTAGAAGGAGACATAGAGGAGAGGTGGCTGATTTGGTCACCGAGAGCAGGCTGGGTTATGATGGCTTATGGGCTGGAGACCGAAGCTGGTGGTTGATTTGTTAGAGGATGTGGTTGCTGGTGGAGGACTGGGTAATGATTGGTTATGGGTTGCTTTAGGCACCAGGAGTGGCGCTCTTGCTATTGGGATTGCAAGGATTCTTGGCGGAGAAGGGAGAGTAATTGCCACTGATGTTAGTCCTAAAGCCGTCGATAAGGAAGCAATTGGGTGTTTGGTGGTCGGCAGAGGCGGAGAGGTGTTTGGTAGGTGACAATTACGGTGAGGAGGTGGTTGGATGAAAATAACAGAAGGGTAGTATGGTCCTTTTAAGTCAGGTTTTTGCCAGAAAAAAACTCCGACGTCGGAGTTGGGGACGTCTCTATTATTTTGTATAGTAAGTATTGAAAGAAAGAGTTGTTTTTAAACAGTAGAGACTGAACCAGTTAAATCCCTAAACTATAAAAGCCTTAACCTAATTTTCCTTTTTTAGATAAAGTGCCACCTTGCATTAAGCCATTAACTTGGTAATTCTTCATAATTAGAAATATGGTAATCGGTTACTCTTTTTAGCGCGAGGAATGGAAATTGTATACTTTATTTACAAATTTATTTAGGTTTTTACTTTTTCCTAACGGGTTTTATGATGTATCAGGATTTTATAGCTTGAGTTGTGCCCACTTGGATGGTGGAGTAGGGTGAAATATGTCCAACTTGTAACAGATTTATGATTTCGTCTGATTTATGAATTATTATTTTTTTATTTCTAAACATTAGAGGAAAAAATGAATGAAAGATTGACTTAGGTACATTATTTACCTTAGTTTCGAAGAAATTAATGTCTCAGTCATATATGTTTGTCCAATGAAGAAATCGAATCTAAATTAAGATTTGTTTGTGATAATTTAAAAATGAATCAAATTTGACAAATAAAATCATATTATATCTGAATCTTATTCCAATATGGTCGCCCCTAGCAGTACATTGGAACTATTTAACCAAAATTTGAATCAATACACAATAAGAATCATCAACGATTCTATATTAAACTAGTATATTGTTGGATTATATTTAAATTAGTACTTGGTAAGAAAAAATATATTTTTATTTAATTTAAATATTTATTAAACCATATAAAATGTTTATATTACTTGAAAAAGTTACTTGAATTTTTACAACCAAAATAAATGACCCAAATAACTTAAACCCAGATAGAAGGAACTAATTATAAACTATTTTTATAGTACTCACTCGTTCCCAACTGAAGCGAACATCGAAGTCGCCGCCGTGGGCGAGGAAAAACAGCCGGCGACAAGATACACCTAACGCGACGAGTCAAGGAGGAGACGATAAATAGAAATTAGAAAGAAGATCTCAAAAATAGGCAAAACAAAACAGAGAAGAAAAATTAAAATAAATACAGAGAGAGAGAGAGAGAGAGAGAGAGAGAGAGAGAGAGAGAGAGAGACCAGTCAATTTATATTTAAGACCAACAGCCCAGCTAGCTTCCTTAAACCCGTTTTCCAATTGGAAGCAGGTAATTTACACCAACGAGACCATCCTTGTCTGGATCACAAACCCACAAAAGAAAAAAAAGGACCCAATTTGCCCGAACAAAACTCGTCGGTCGGAGATGGCTACGGTCGGCGCGAGGAGGGCGGTATTCTTCTTGATGCTTCTGGCGGTGTGGAAGGCGGAAGGGGTGTGGCTGAATCTTCCGGCGACGGGGACCAAGTGCGTTTCAGAGGAAATCCACAGCAACGTCGTCGTTCTGGCCGATTACGTCATCGTCTCCGACGATCACACCCGCATCCCCACCATCTCCGTCAAGGTAATTTGATTTGGGGCTTTGCATGCGCTTTCATTCTCGGTATTGGTTTGATCAGTTGTTAGAAAATATTTTCTGGTTTCGAATGAATATCGAAAAACCCCCTAGAAAAATGTGGGAATTCATTTGTCTTTGGAATATTTTTATGATGAAACAAACAGGACCCTAGCCAGTGAGACTGTGTTTGTTCTGATGAACGATTTACTGATGACGTTGCGTTCGGACGTCGGGCTGTTGTTGTTTTTGTTTATTGAATCTTGTCTGGCTGGGAAGAAATCCAGTTGCGGGGTAAAACGTGGATTTGTTGCAGCTAATGATCGAATTAGATCTTTCGTAGGGATCACTCCGTAGTCCTATACTCGTACGGAAGGACGGTGTGGAACCTTCTATGGTTCCTTTGGTTTCCTGCTAAAGGTGATCTTGTTAGTCACTTCTGTATTTTTGGACTCTTGTAGTCCATGGATTAATGGGTGTAGAACTCACAAATAATTCGACTGTTTGATATTTTGTGATATGCTCTTAGTTTCACGGGACCATTTGATCGGTATGATAACTGCACCCTGGTTTTGAGTTGCACTATTGTGCATGGATTGGACACTAGCGTCACCAAGAAAATTTGTGATATGGGAGCGCTTTTGTGCTTCTATTGTGATTTGCATTTGTTCGATATGGAAAATGCATCATTTTTTTCTCCTGCCCATGCTTCATGTTATCTTGGTCCAACCCGCTTGTTTCTCTGCTGAAGGAGTAATCATCTGTGTATGATATATCTGCACAAATGTACTCAGACCTCTGTACATTCACATAGTTGTGGAGCTTCTTTATGCTAATGAGATTATGTTAGAAATGCCTTTGTATATTTGTCAACATTAGTTGCGAAGCATTTTCTGTATTTGTTTACGTTTTTGTGATGTGTGAAATTGTGTGAGAAGAAATTAATAGTCATGGGCATTCATTGTGCTTGGTGGAACTCGATAATGGAACCTGAACTTGGCAAATTCCTGGTTTCCATTCCGGAATGTGGTAAACCGCAACCCATATATTGAGAAACGATTAGTACTTCAAAGATTATGTTGTCAATTGTATCAAGTGATGAGCATTCTCAATTTGGACTCTGTTTTTTAAGTTGAGCTGGCCCATGCATGAACCACTAGTTTATGGAATCTGTTTCTCGTAAGGTCACATCACCATATGGCAATAACCTCCATCACAAGGAAAATGCAACCTATGGTCAATTTGCTTTCACAACTCAAGAGGCCGGTAATTATCTGGCTTGCTTCTGGGTGGACGGCAACAACCAAGGAGGTGGAGACGTGAGCGTGAACATTGACTGGAAAACAGGAATAGCAGCCAAGGACTGGGACTCTGTTGCCAGAAAAGAGAAGATCGAGGTAGCCATCCAAACCAATCTTTTTTTCTTTTGTGGACATATAAAAGATTTATCTTGCAAAGTAGTACACAGGAAGTGAATGAATATAAATTTATCCTATATGTTACTGGTCAAAAGCTTATTGAACGTATTTGTGATCCTGCTGCATCATTTCTTGTAAAGACCTAATCTATTTTCCACTCATATGCTGGATGTGTTTCTTTTTCTTTGATACTTGGTGCCATCTTAAGCTTCCTCTGATAGCCTGTTGGTCATGTGTTCGATGTTCAAAACCAGACATTCCTTCATGAACAAATTCAGGGAATGTTGTGTCCCAATGTGCACACACACTCCATCTACCCTTGAACTAGCTGGGGACCATTTTGATTTCGTACTTGAGCCGAACTCCATGCTACTATATTGTCACAATGAATCTCTGTATTTGCCTTACTCTATCGTTTGAACGGAACTATTGATTTTTTTTACTCAGTATGTAGTAGATTGGCAACATACTAGATGGAGCAAAGCCACAACTAACATGCCTGAAATTGCATAGGGTGTCGAACTCGAGCTGAGGAAGCTGGAGGGAGCAGTGGAAGCTATCCATGAAAATTTACTCTATCTCAAGACCAGGTTTCTTCTCTCCCTGATGGCAGCTTGAATTTTCTTCATGTTATAGTCCTTAATCATCTCGGGTTACGGTTACCTAAACCATACTTAACAGCTTAAAAATGTTTGTTCTTTTCGTACAGAGAGGCAGAAATGAGGAGTGTGAGTGAAGTAACAAACAGTAGAGTGGCAACATATAGCATGATGTCTTTGGGCGTCTGCATATTGGTATCAGTCCTGCAATTGTGGCACTTGAAGCGGTTCTTCCAGAAGAAGAAGCTAATTTAGGAGCTTTGTACCTCCATCAGGATCATCTTTTTTCCCCTTTTTATGACTAAATACTAAAGAAATTTTAATTTTCATAGGATAGACTATGAAGAAGCCTTTCGATGAGAAAGAATAACAATGAAAATGAATTAAAAGCTTCTTGTTAAATATAATCCTAGGCTTCGCGCAATTTAGCTACGATTGGGATACGGTCGCACAATGAACGTTAAGCATGCAAGTCGATAAATTAAGCTTGGGAAAAAACTCAAGTCCCTGAGTTTTAAGATATTATGCTCATAGCTTTCTACGGACTTAGACTCGCGTGGACTTTGGGTTGCCGTAGAGTGATACTAGAATTAGACTCCCAGATTGTGGTGCAGAAGCTGCGAGAGACGCACAGTACACAGGCTAACACACACCCTCTTATCTCCAGTATTAAAGACCTATTACGAAAAGATTGGAGGGTGCAGATCGAACACGTTTATTGCGAGGCCAATAGATGTGCGGACAAGTTAGCTAATATGGGCTTTGATAAGCCGGTAGGATACTACGCGATGACCGAAATACCTCAGGAGATCAAGGCTTCTTTACTCAACGACATAAGTGATATTGCTTTGGATAGAAATGTTGTCTTAGATTACGGTGCAAGGCCGAGTTTTGCGACTTCAACGTCAAGGGGGGGTCTATCCTCCCGGGGTACTCTTCCCCTTCCACAAGGTTTTTCCCATGAGGTTTTTCTGTGGTAGGGGTTTAACGAGGCCGGCGATCGCAACCTCACAAGAGGCCGAGAGGGGGCCTTGCACTGAGTAGTTTTGTAATTGGCCATTTTTCTTAATTCATAGGGGTGCATACCCCTCCTTTCTCACCAAAAAAAAAAGATATTATGCTCATAGATCCTGTCTTTACCTAATTAGTCCCTTGATTTTTAGAAATCAAACTAGTTAATCCCTCTAGCCAATTTAGTTAATAGATTTAATGAAAATATAACATTAGATTACCAAAATATCCTTAATAATTATCCCAACCCACTGTTAAAAACTAAAACCAACATTTTTCTTCCTATGATATATGAAACGATGGCAAATGCCAATTTTCTTCTCTCAAATGTCGACCCATCTTTTCCCTCCATCTTTGCCTCCAACAACGAGCCTTTCTAGCTCCTCAAATGTGCTCAATTTGAGCATCTCATCGACCCAAACTCAGAGGTATAGTCCAACATGGGGCACGACACATTGACCCACAAAAACAACAATCATAGCAGACGGGTCGTGCCAAAATCCTTGATGAGGATGTTACGTGGAATTATTGGGTCGGATTGAAAGTGAAGAGACGAAGG